>JBBYHK010000007.1:7110867-7161968 GCA_038382065.1 Adansonia grandidieri | reverse complement strand
AAAGCCCATGACTAGCTTTCTCAAGGAGCTGAGTTCCCTATGAAGCAGCCTAAGTTTGCCGTTTTGGGCTTTGAGCCTAGCCTACTATTTGTTACCTTATATATATATATATATATATATATATATATATATATATATATTTATAATAAAATGGTTTTTGAATTTATTAGTGTCTCATTCTTGATCCACTTTTTTATCGTGCGAATTTTCTTTTAATACGATTCATTCACAATTTAAAAAAATATTTAATTTAAAAGAGTGAGAATTAGATCCGCAAATAAGCTGATTTAGATTTCACAAGTTTACGGTAAGATGAAAAATTTTTTAAACATTTTTTAGATATTCCTTGTTACTTAACCAACATATTATTATTATTATTATTATTAAGTGTGACTGATGGAATTACAGAGCTGGAATTACAGAATATCATGTTTAGTGTGATTATCATGTATAGGTGATTGATGGAATCGAGATAAACTATTTACATTGTTCTAAATTAATATATTTTCTATTCAGCAAAATCATTCAATTTCTCTCTCTCTTTTTTTTTTTTTTGTAGGATATGTGTATTCTTAAGTTTTATCTGAATTTAACTCCTTTTTTGTACATTTTTATTTTCGAAATAATTTTTTTATAAAAATTTAATTTAATTAAAAAATAATTTTTTTCAACTAAAGTAACTCTAGGGTTGTTATCCATAAGGATGGTAATAGATACTACAAATTTGAATGTTTGTAATTATTCGATCTATTTTTTACAGATTCAGATATTACAATTACTATCAATAGCAGATTCGAAGCAAATGCAAATAAAAGTTCTCGAATATATATTATTCAATTCGCATTACACATACGAATAATGGATTTAGATATTAAAATCTGCTATTCAAATTTGTTTTTATAAAAATGTTAAAAATTTATACTTTATGTAAGAATCAATCCCTGATTCATTAAATTTATTTTCTTTTTACGAATTCAAAAATTCAATAAACAATATTATTTAATTTAAATTTAAACTTAAATAATAATATAAAATTTTAACAATAATAATAAACGTATTTAAATTTTAAAATAATTATACATATTCAGTTCATCTCTAGATATTATTGTTGATGGCAGGTAGGGAATGAAATCCCCAAAGTTATGTGAGAATCATGTAGTTGGCTCTTTTTCCAAAATTTGCTTAACTCCTCGTCCCATCACCTACACATAAATCTATGAATTTTATATATCATAATCATTAATTTATATTTCGTAATTTATAATTTTTATATATCATAATCATATTTTAAAATATTAAATATTTATAAAAAATTTAATATATTAATAATTTATATTATATATATTTTAAAGTATTTATAATATTTTTATTTTTTATTTATTTTAAACCCTAAGGTATCATATCTACGTCACCCTAGCAGCAGCAAATTAGGACGAGGGTCAGTAGCTAAAGCTGGTTAAGTTCCAGTTCCACCCTCAGCCAAAACCCAACGATAATGCTCAGTGTACCAAATCCCAAGTAGAAAGAACTCAAAGTGATGCAACACTTTAAAATCTAATTAAATATTCTACTACTATTCTATTTCTATATTATTTCCTGAATTTTCCAATTATCACCTTATCATTTTTCCAGAAAACTCAGCTACAATCCAAAGATAATACAGCAAAAAAAAAAAAAAAAAAAAGATCGTTTAATAATACAGCACATCTTTGCTTTGTCCAATGACGTATTATATCAATCCTTCAACAAATCTTACCATATACACAAAAAAAAAAAGTTTTAAGACGAAGATCAAATAAATTTCAAAGATTTTAATATCTTTAGATATTATCGAATTTTACTTTTTAAAATAATTTTATGAATTAATTAAATTAAATATCGGATTCAAGATTTTTTGAGAAACCGTTGGTGTGCAATGTTTTTCTTTCCGAAAGAAAATGTTTGAGAAGATAAGAGCTGTAGTGTTCATCCAAAAGAAACAAGATAGATACGGGGGGCCTTGGCCTTCTGCAGGAATTGTGGGATTGTTTTCTACTGCCAGAAAGATGAAAGAATAAAATGAAAAAGGAAAAGAAAAATAGTCGGATAGAACTGCCAAGTTGTATGAGAAAGTGATAAAATATTAAAATCATGGCAATGGAGAATTAGAGATTAGGGCTCTCTTGATTGTCATCCTCGGGACTCTCAAATTTCCAAAATCTTGTAAACCCTTCTCGTATCGTCAGCAATCCGCCAAGTACTGCAACCCAAGATGAAAGGAGTGCAAGAAAATTTATAATTTTTTCTCTACTTGAGGCTGTAATGGTTTAATTTTCACAAAATTGAAAAATATCTCTATTCGATAGTTATCCAAATTCCGGTAAACTCCATGCATATCAAGAGGAACAGTTCTAAAATCAATGACACTTAGTTCACTTCACCTTGATCTGTTATAAACCATAGTCTACTGCTTAAAATGATCTGTTTAACATATCACTAACTGTCACTACCAAGAAGATGAGATTGCAATTTTTAAGGGGAAAAAGGAGAGATTATATTCATTTCTTCTGCAGCATGAAAGCTCTCAAATATGCTGATGAACTAAAAAAGTTTGCTCTAAAATTAACAAAAGGATTACCAGTATTGATGTCATTGTTAAGTAGGAAAATTGCATCTTTAACAGCAAAAAAGATTGGAGTGGAGTTTATTGATAACAGTTTCAAGAAAGTTGCAATTTGCAAATATGAGGCCTAAACTCATGCAGTCTTAATTCTTTCCTTCATCAGCATAGAAAATAGATGAAACAAATTGGTGCCTTGATCTTTATTCTTCTTTATTATCAATATATTTTAAGTTGGATGCCTTCATCATGACTAATTATTGACGCAATCATACTTGCTGCCTATGTTACCATGACTCTTAATTCTTTTGCTCATATGAAATTGTGATCCTCCGAATACGTGAGAAAACATAGAAAAAAGAATCGAGTACGCCTCTATTGAACACATAAGGTTGCAGCCAAAATAACAACATGATGGTAAGTGAATAAACTTCCAAAAGAATCTGAACTTATGGTTAAGTAGAGGAACTGGTAAGTCCAGTGATCAAATTGTGCAATCAATTTTTTTTTTTTTTAACTGATATTGAGTACCATAAGAAAAAGTAAAAATATGAAGAGGTGAAAAGCAAAGATATGTAAGAGGAATTGAAACAGAAAACCAGAAATCAGTTATGCATGAATAAGATCAAAAGAAAATAGTGACAATAGCATTATCTTACGTGCCTTTAAATGCAGATTTCATGGGACACTTTTCACTCACTTTCTGAAGATAAAAATGCAAAGCAATGTATTTATTGGAAAAAAAAATTATTTAGATAAATATTTATGAAAGATAGAGAGGGAATCATTGTAGAAATTTACGGGTTTTTGTTTCCTCTTTATCCTCAAGTGCATAAGTTTTTACCATTTTCTATAGGGGAGGTGGTAACTGAATGATGCCTAGTTTTCTCTTATAAATTGAGAGACTTGGAGGAGGAGAAGAGCATGTCATGAACTTCTCTTAGTTATTTTTACAAAGTTTTCTTTTACCAAAAAACCAAAGTTCTATCCATGGCTGCATCTTTCTCGGTGCCTTCAATGGTAAGCTTCAGTTTGCTAGCAGCCTTAGTCACCTTTAGTTTTCTTCCGATCTTACCAGGAAACTATCTTTAGTTAGATTTCATCTCCCGTGTCTCTTTCTAGGAGTGCTAAGCTTATAATCTCTTTAAGGAGGTTCAGTTTTGCTCTTGAATGATGCCCCTATTTCAATTTTTAAGGGACTGCTGAGCTCCTTAACTTTATGAGTGTTACGTATATTCAATTTTTTTTTTAAGTTCTTTCGTATATTTAAAAAATTATATTTTCGTATCGATATTCCAATATGTATTCTATATAAATTATAGAGTTTAGGTTACATAGGGTTATACTGTCATTTGATTTACACTTAAGAATAACCATTTTGAATGCCTAAGGCGCCCTCGTTTCCTTATGGCATACGACAATGCAGTTTTTTTTTCTGATTTTTCTTTTCTTTTTTTTTTTTTTGGGTGGTGGAGGGAGGTTCCATTGCTTAATGCTTAAAACCTCGGTTTCAAATGCTTGTGCAACAAATATTTGCTCCATGATTTTAAGGAATTGTTATTTTTGTTTTGGAAGAAGTTGATTTTCATTCGTTGGCTTATTTCCGTTTTGTTTTAAGCAGATGGGCAATAAAAGGCATAAATTATTGGAATGTAGTTTCAGTTGTTAAGTTGATTTGTAGAACCAATAAAGAATCCTAACAATAAGTGTTCCCTTTTGATTTTTTCCTTAGGGTTCTTTTGTAAATGAAACCATTTTTGGACTAGCCTTCTCTCTTTGTCTCTTTCACTCTCCATCTCCTCTTTGTCTAATGTATACATGGCATTATTTTCGAGTAAACTAATTCAAATTTTCTTCTGTATACGTAATTCTATAGGCTTGTATTTATCATTTTATTGAAAAGAAGATTTTATAATGAGTGGAACTCCTCGGACAGATAATGGAAGAAGAAGGAAGATTTGAAGCTGAGGTTGCGGGGGTGCAAGCATGGTGGAATTCAGAGAGGTTCAAGCTAACCCGACGACCATACTCAGCTAGAGATGTTGTGGCTTTACGAGGCAACCTCAAACAGAGCTATGGCTCAAACGAGATGGCGAAGAAGTTATGGAGAACTCTCAAGACACACCAAGCGAATGGCACTGCTTCGAGGACTTTCGGTGCACTTGACCCTGTCCAAGTAACCATGATGGCCAAGTATTTAGACTCCATTTATGTCTCTGGTTGGCAATGCTCCTCAACTCACACCACCACGAGTGAGCCAGGTCCGGACCTTGCTGACTATCCTTATGACACCGTCCCGAACAAAGTCAAACACCTCTTCTTTGCACAACAATACCATGACCGAAAACAAAAGAGGCACGGATGAGTACGAGCCGGGAGGAGAGGGCTCGAACCCCCTATGTTGATTACCTGAAACCAATCATAGCTGATGGTGATACTGGTTTTGGTGGCACCACAGCAACTGTTAAGCTTTGCAAGCTTTTCGTGGAGCGTGGTGCTGCTGGCGTCCACATTGAGGACCAGTCGTCCGTAACCAAAAAATGTGGTCACATGGCTGGCAAAGTGCTTGTTGCTGTTAGTGAACACATTAACAGGCTCGTCGCCGCAAGGTTGCAGTTCGATGTTATGGGGGTGGAGACGGTGTTGGTGGCCAGAACTGATGCTGTTGCAGCTAATTTGATCCAAACCAATGTCGACTCCAGGGATCATCAGTTCATTCTAGGTGTGATTAATCCAAATCTTCGGGGAGAAAGCCTGGCCACTATGATGGCAGAAGCGATGGCGGCTGGTAAAAATGGCCCTGAACTTCAGGCCATTGAAGACAACTGGCTAGCCATGGCACAAGTTAAGACATTCTCCGAATGTGTTATGGATGCAATTAACAACATGAACATCAGGGAAGAAGAGAAGAGGAGGAGAACGAATGAATGGATGAACCATTCTAGTTATGACAAGTGCCTCTCAAATGAACAAGCCAGACAGATTGCCGAGAGACTGGGGCTCAAAAATCTTTTCTGGGACTGGGATTTGCCTAGAACCAGGGAAGGGTTCTATAGGTTTAAAGGATCCGTAATGGCTGCAGTTGTTCGCGGTTGGGCTTTTGCTCCTTACGCTGACCTTAGTTGGATGGAGACATCGAGCCCCAACATGGTCGAGTGCACCAAGTTCGCTGAAGGGGTGAAATCAATGCACCCAGAGATCATGTTGGCTTACAATCTCTCACCATCCTTCAACTGGGATGCATCAGGAATGACCGATGAAGAGATGAGAGACTTCATTCCAAGAATAGCCAAGCTGGGTTCTGCTGGCAGTTCATAACACTAGCTGGTTTCCATGCCGACGCATTGGTGACCGACACATTTGCAAGAGATTTCGCAAGGAGGGGGATGCTGGCATATGTGGAGAAAATTCAGAGGGAAGAAAGGAACTACGGGGTCGACACACTTGCGCATCAAAAATGGTCAGGCGCTAACTTTTACGATCGGTATCTCAAGACAGTCCAGGGAGGCATCTCCACCACAGCAGCCATGGGCAAAGGCAAGTCAAAGAAAATTGAGCCCAATTCTTTTCCTAGTGATTAACTTCAGGAAAGAAAAACAAAAAGGAAAAAGAGTTTGATAATCAATTTTTTGTTGGCTAAAATTTGTCCAGGAGTGACTGAAGAGCAATTCAAGGAAACATGGAGCAGGCCAGGAGCCATGAACATTGGAAATGAAGCCAAACTGGTTGTTGCTAAGGCTAGAATGTAAAGACTGGTGAACTATAAGGCTCAGAAGGATGGTCTATTTGAATCTGGAGCATTACCCAATTCTTGTGTTTTGGAATGGGATGGGAAATAATAAAAATGTGGTAATAACAACGTCATTGGAGAATGGATCATTGTGGGCACTTTTTTTTTTTGGAGGGGTGGGGGGGAAGGCAAATTAAGTTTTGTTTTTAGCTCTCTAATGCTTTGTTAAAGATGAAAACTTCCTCTGCTGTAGTTTTAAAATGGTAATGAGAAAATGCTTTGCTTATTTTGTTCCGTTTCTGAGCAAGATTACAGTTTTTATCAAGATTATAGCACTAACCTACTGTCACCAATGACCTGTCACCCTTTGCCTAAAAAAAATAATATTAAAATCCATAATCGCATAATTTTTGTGAAGTATTGCTTTAGTGATTTATCTTTCCATATTTTAGTTAGGAATTGAACTTTGATCACTGGAATTCGTTCAATAAACCACATGACCGTAGACTAAAATTTCTTAATGACAATAATGCTGAACTCTTTATTTCTTTTATCCTTTAAATTTAAATCGATTTCGAGTACTCAAAATAAATGTTATAAAATTAATTACTATAAACTTCAAGATAACAATTCATATAATTTTTTTATATCAAGTCAAACATTGAAATGAACCACCGAAATTGGAAGAAAATTTATTCTTGTATTTTAAAGTGTAATATTAAAGTTAATATATTTTTAAAATAAATCATCGTATCTCTGACATAACCAAAAAACCAAAAAAAAGAAGGAAAAATAACGCCCTGAAGGCCTGAACTTTCGTTGGGTTAATTCAAGATAAGAGGAAAGTCCAATAGCGTACTGAAAGTACTAAAACAATGGGCTCATAAGCACCGCGCTATTTGGATTCTTGCCCTTTTTTTTTTTTTAAATGAAATATGAATAGATGCTATTGTTATGTATACAGTATAATGACGCGATCGTCGTTTCGCGTGAGATTGAGGAATCAGAGAACGTGGAATCAGAGCTCTTCGGTATGGAAAGGTTCAGTTTCTTTTCCCCCTTTTTATTAATTGTTTTCAATTGAAATATAATTGAAAATTTCCATCTCGGTGTTTAACTAATGTTGATTTGCTCAAAATCCAATTGGTCGTTGGAACCCTAACGATTTACTTTTACTAGCTTCAAATTTTTTTGGCAATTTAGGGGTTTTTTTTTTCATGTATATTTCTTTAGAGGATTAGTAATATAGATCAGTACATTGGGCAATGTAATTAACATCATTTATCTTCGCATTATTATCTCTCTCCTTTTTTACAACTTCTATGTAAATTTAGAATTAGTAATAATTTAGAGATAGTTATGAATAATGTAGATTTAGAAATTTATAAATATTCGATTCAAAATGAATATGAATTAAGATGATATAATTACTATTTATAGTTAATTCAGAGTATATTTAGGTATGAACAATTTATTATCTGAATTTATATTATTTTTATGAATAATAAATTTAAATATTTAAATTTATTATTTAAATTCGTATCATTTTTGTGGATAATGATATAGGATATCAAAAAATCATTATCCATTTATAAAAGTTTATATTTATAAAAAGAATCAAACATTAATTTTCAAAATTAACTACTTATTAAAATCAAATTTTCAATAAATTTAGATATTAAATGAATAATATTATTTAATTTATATTTAAATAATAATATGTAAACTTAATATGAATAATAAATAAATTTAAAACTTAAAAAAATTAAATAATAAATAAATTTAAAATTTAAAAAATTTACATAAATTCATACTTGATTATTAAAAAAAAATGGCATAGGTAACATAAATAGCATGTGACCAGCGTCAAACGAGTCTAATGGGCATGTTCATGAAGCCCAGTCTAGCGTCGAAATAATTAACAGTAATTTGGTTTAAACGGTTGGTTAAGTATTAATCACGTAATTTGTTGGTGATGATGTCAGCAGTGTGATGGGAAGGAATACACGAGAACCATTCTGAACCCACTCACTCGTCTCTCTCTCTTCAAAATATTTCTCTTTCTTTTCTTAATATTCTTTTATTGTTCTTGATTGCTGTTTGGAATCCACCAATTTGGTATCAGAGCCATGGCAGAGGGTGTATCTACCCGATTGCAGAAGGAATTCACCCAGCTCCAGAAGGAGTTGGAGCGGATGGAGCTCAAATTTGATGGAGGCATCGCCCAGCTTCGTGGTGATGTCGAACGATTGCACGATGAAATGAGGAAGATGTTTGAAACAGTGATGAGTAAGATGGAGGCTATGAGCGCCACAACTAACGCTCTCCGCTCGGCTCCAATGGCTTCCAAGGCTCTTGAAGGGTCGAGCGTGAGCAAAACCAAGATCCAGTCGGCAGATTCAGGGGAGACGGATCAACAAACCTTATGCAGGCATGGGCGATTGAAGTGCCCCCGATTTGATGGTGACCAATTTTCGAGTTGGTTGAAGAAACTAGAACAATACTTCGCTTCTGAGCAAGTAATACCTGAGTAGGCTAAGATTAAGGTGGTCATGATGCATTTCGGAGGCAGGGCTCTCCAATGGCACTAGTATTTTTTCAAATCAGAAGGAGGAATTGAGAATCTAGACTGGCCTGTTTGTTTGAGGGAGCTCAGAGCACCATTTGGAAACATGGAATATTCTGATCCAATGTCTGAATTGATTTCGCTGAAGCATAGTACATCAGTGGATGACTGCTACGATGATTTCTTAACAGTCCTCGATTCACTGCAATTATCCCCAGATTACGCCCTCAATATATTCATCAGTAACCTCCACCCAGAAATCTCCAAAACCGTAAGACTCTTCTCCCCAAAAACCCTTAATCATGCCTATAACTTAGCAAAACAGCTCGAATCTCTCAATGTCAGTGATTGTCGAAAACCTTTCTTCTTATTCAATCCCACTAGATTCATTTAACACTGGGCGCGTAACAATATATTTCTTTATAGGATTAGTAATACAGATCAGCAGTTTGGGCAACGTAATTGAAGTCATTTATCTTGGCATTATTATCTCTATCTTTTTCTATGTATTGTTCATATAATAAAAGAGGTACTTTGATTAGCGACATCTCAATCTGTTTCTACTTAGGCTGCTCTAATTGGTGATTTTATTTTTTTTTAACGGGGATTGTGATAAACAAGGATTTGAGTTTGTATCTAACATGAATATATTTTATTTTTTATAATTTGTTAATATTTGATATTAATATCTGAATTTGTGTTGAATAATATTGATTATAGAATACTTCAATTAAAACGAGGAGTTCAAATAATATAGGTTATAGCTAGCTGCTTTGTTGGTAAAGGGTGATCTAAACTCTCTCTGTGGCTGATAGGTTTAATATTGTGTGATGATGTGGTGGACAGTAATGTCTGGTTTTTGAGCCCAAAAAACAAAGAAGACTCAACCATTGTTTGAATAATTCGCAATGCTATTGCTTGATCTTTTATAGTTGTTGCCCATGGTAGCATTCAAATGCACGTCATCAACAAATTAAAACAGGTCATACCATTACACAAAGAACAAGTTTTTCATATTTGAGAAAAGGAAAATTCGATTTAATTATTTAAATGTAGAATATGATGCTTAGATGCAAAATTCCAATTGATTATTTAAATATAGCAGCAAATGATTCCTGATGAAGTGTAAGGTACAAAACTGAAAAGCCTTGTATCAAGAAGGCATATTTTCACATGTTTAAATAAATGGCATTGGCAAATTTGGGCTTATATACGAGCGGAAAAGGGATATGATTCAAGATAATTCTGTTGAAAAATAAAATAAATATATTATTTGATGATACTTTTACTCGCCAAAAAAATGTTTGATAATTTTTAATATTATGACAAAAAAATTAAGTTGATAATTTGAAATAAAAACATAACATGAACACAAAATTTAATACACAGAAGAAGGGAAAAAAATTTATTAAACACAGAATAATATCATTAAACACAATTAACATAACGTATCGTTAAACCCCTCGACGACGAATAATCCAAGGCATGAGACGTTTAGATGCTAAAATGAGAACGAAGCAATGGAAATGGTACAGTACCAGAGAGAGAAGCTGAAGCTTTTTTTTTTGGACCATGGCAGCGTATGCCTGTTCACGGTTTGATCGTAATTTAATTTTTTTTAAATCTCAACCCAGCCCATAAGTTAATTTTATCGTTTAAAAAAATATTAAATAAAATTTTTATATTAATATTTATATATTTTATAATTAAATTTAAATATTTTTTTTAATGAATGAAAAGTGATTTAAATCGAGAGAATCATTAAATCTTATACCTAGACCTGAACCAATACTGACCGGACCTGTCGAGTGAGTTACCCGATCACCGAATAAATCCATGACAACTGGCAGAGCAGCTTACTTCGTGAAAATCATGCAGAATTCTATTTAATTAAAGCCTGTGCGAGGAAAGCCTAAAGCCTAGGGACAAGTCAATAATATTCTTTGAACTTTGGAAAAATGGAAACTATGATTCAAAGGAAAAATAAGCATTCCGTGAATCTACCAAAAAAACCCCATTGTCGGAAAAGAGTGCAAATAGATTGGGGAAAGAAAAGGATAATTTTCCCTAAAGAGAGGCTGCTATGCATGTGCGCTTCAAATAGCATAAATATTAACAAACCGAATTTTGTACGTCAATTTAAAAACATAATAGGAGAAAAAAGATGAGGGTTGGACGGATCGAGCACTCGAAGTAAAAGTTAAAGGAAGCATGCAAACAAGCGAAATTAGTGCTTCCATAATAACCTACATGATCAAACAAGAAAGAAGAACTAAGGGGCAAGCACTCTAACCCTTAGCTACTCTTCCAAGGTTTAAGGACTCCAACAACTATAACGGCAACTATGATTAGGAGAATTATAATGGCAATGCACGTCCATTTTCGTGTACTCTTCTGTCGTTTCTTTGCATTTTGAAGTGCAGTCGTCCCTGACTGGACGTTAGTGACAGCAGTTGAAACCTGAACAAGATTCGATCCCAAGCAAAAAACACATCCTTAGACCTAATATGCATACAAAAAAAAAAAAAACCACTCTAAGAGATGTAAGAACAGGAACATACCTGGCTTTCAATGTTGTCTAAAATTTCTCCTTGGGCTTCAATGAGAACTGCCATATCAAGGTAAATCTGACAATAACAAAAATCCCGTTAGAAAAATTAACTTGTTTAGT
Organism: Adansonia grandidieri; assembly: GCA_038382065.1. Classification (NCBI taxonomy): domain Eukaryota; kingdom Viridiplantae; phylum Streptophyta; class Magnoliopsida; order Malvales; family Malvaceae; genus Adansonia; species Adansonia grandidieri. The sequence goes on along the minus strand of JBBYHK010000007.1, from coordinate 7,150,402 downwards.
CCATCATACATGCTAAGGGCTCAGTGTGGACTTACCTGTTGCAAATCAAGAAGCTTTTTCTCAATCTCGATCACAGCATCATGCCTTTCTTGGATTTCCTCCACCGTATTTAGTATCTACAACCATAATCTGATATCAAAATTCTAGTAACAAAGCATCGTACATAAGCAAATATTTATCTTCCCATCTGAAGATTTGCATGTCCACTTTTTGATTCTTCACATCATATTATAACAAAGTTGTGTACAACCAGAAAGTAGTAAAACATATTGCGCAGTGAAATGCTCCTAGTGTAGTTCTAGACTTCTAGTTCCACTTCCATTGGTTCAGTATATAGCAGTGGTTTGAAACTTGTTGATCTTTGGAATGAGCTTCTCAAAACGTAGCAATGAAATGTTCTTTTTTTTTTCTTTTATAGCATCAAATGTAAGAAGGCCCTACCTGTCCTCGTCCTTGTTCTTGAATTGCCTTCTGGAAAATTTGCTCACTGTTTCCAGTTTCAATGAGGCGGTCAATTGTCTAAGACAAGAACATGTTTTGGCAAAATTACAATTGCATCCGTATAAACTAGAGCCAAAAGTTCCAATATCAAGCTTAGGCTCACCTGTTCGTCAGGTCTTGTCCCGGTAACTGTTCAAACAGCCATATAAAAAATAAAGTGCAATGAAGAAAAATGACTTACTCAGGTAAAATAATTATCAGATTACTTTTGTAGTTCCGACAATCGGTAAGCTCCATATTCTAACCTGTAATAACCCTTCTTTCCACAACTTCCCGATACTCATCCTGAATCTTTTGTCTGAGAGTCTGAAACAGAATATAAAGGTGAGAAAACAGATGGTATCTAAAAGACTTAATACCGAAATATAACCTCAAACTTTAATAAAAGAATGGAATTAGCCCTTGACCTTTTATTGCATGTAAATAAGGCTATAATTTTTATTTTTCAGTAATTATAACCATAGATTTTAAAATCATTAAAAAAAAGTCCAACTGGAACAACTTTTAAATTGCTGTATAAAAATATCTAATAGAAATAACAGAAGACTATTATGATTTGCCACGTGTTTGCTAGCAATGGCAGACAAGAAATGTTAGTCTTACATTATTTCAATTGGACTCTTTTCATTGTTTTTAAAAAGTTTATGGTCATAATTACAGAAAAATAAAATTATTATAGCTTTACGTAAATGCAATAAAAAGGTCCAGAGCTTAATTTTATTTTTTACTAAAATTCGAAGAAATATTTGGGCATTAAAACTATCTAGAAACATGACAACATGATGCTTAGATATACCTGAAACTCTATCATTAAATCCTTGAATTTTGTCGCCACGGCACTGCAAAAAATAATCATAATTATAAAGATCAACTCTTTTTCTTTTCTTTTTTTCCCTACATAAATGAAAGGACTTAAACTAAGCATTTGTAACACACTTTGTAACATTCATTCTGGATCTGTCAATGCTTGTTCCCTTCTCACACCCAGGTTTCTGCCGATTGGCTAAGTTCTGGAGATAAAGTGAGAAAATCAGCAAATAGGCTTCAATTGCATAGCTCAAAAGCCTTAAAATTAAGACATTTAAAGAGAAAAATGAACAAAGATTTACTTCTTTGTTTATTGCTTCTAATCTTGCTTTGGCATTACGTGCTATCTTTCCAACCTCGTCAATATCTTTCTCCATTCGCTTCTTGATAGCTTCAATAAATTACTTTAAATTAGACAATATGGAACTTCAATAAACATGAAAAGGAAAGAGCAGCATCAAGAACTGATAAAGAATAACCACACAAAAAAGATTCCCCATATTAAAACTTGATCACAAATTTCTTGCTGCCAATACTTCATATCCATTTTTCTCAAGTAACTCAGCCACAAACAGTGTAAACTATGTTACTTGGACTGGGATGTGAGTGTTGGGTACGTATATATGTCCGACACGGGTATATTCAATTTTTTCTAAGTTTTCCGTTTATTTGGAGAGTCATATCCCCATGACCATATCCGAAAATTGTTGGACACCGGTGTCGGACACAAGTACTTCAAGAAAAATGACGCGTTGGAGCAGCATAGGAGTAATAGAGTTATAGCCTATGCATTATTATCGTGCAATGCTCATATTCAATTTGCAAAGGTTACTAATGGAAGGATAAACCTTTCTACCTTTCATAGCAGATGCCTTTGTAACAGACTTTGACTCCTCATTAGCATCCTGTAGAGATTTAACGTTAGATATATGTAAATTGTGATAACAGCAAATTAATCAGCTAAACATTACTCTCAAAGAGACTCACACAGTACAGAACACCTAAAAAGTAGGACAGATGTCCCGATAGAGCAGAACAAGTCCTGATGATCAAATAATGAAGCTCGGCACATTGCAAAACAGGTCCGGTTGAACAATGTAACAAAGGCGACATCTGACTAAAAATTGGTACATTTAAAACCGGACCAAACCTATAAAGTACTAACATTTTGACTACAGAATCTTGCCAGCCAGCAAGATTGTCACAATTGGGACAAACTAGGTGTATATTGAAGAAGAAAGTGATCAAGCCGAACTTGATATGTGAAATTGGACCAAGCCGGTAAATTCTAACTTCTCAACCAGCCAACCTGAGGGATGCTCATTATCAGGACCAACCACATTTTATCGATCTGGAATGTAGGAAGCAACAATAAAAGATTAACCTTTTTTTTCCTTTAGAATCAGTAGGGAAGCATTAATCAGATTCCTGTACTACTTCCAGTTTTATATCACTTCCCTTCCTGCCAACCTGCCACCTCCCCATCCTCTTCCCTTTTCCAATAGCCCCAGGATATCAAACACTGCCAAAAGAGGTTAAATGTTTGAAGTAATTCCTAGTTTTAGCCAAAAGGAATACAGGTGAAATAATATATTCCTGGCAGGAACAACTGAAAAATCTAAGTGATGACATAAAATTTCAAAGATATTTTGTTAAGATAGGCAAGAGAAAATATAAGTTGGAGATTTTAACATACAAAAATATAGCACAAAAATATCTGAGCACAACCTTCAACGTTTTAAAAATCTCAGGTGAACATTTTACATACCTTGAGTTTTCTTAGTAATCCAGAGAGCTTCTCCACCTGTTTCTCAACCTCTTGTATCTATAATGCAAATAATAAGTAAAAAGAAAATAAAGGTAAATAAAGTGCTGACAAAATACAAAGACAATCTGAGTAAAGGAGCTTCAAAAGTCTTGTTATGTTGGCAGATTTACATTCTTCAACTTGACTCATCGAAAAAAGATTTGAAATTTCAATAAATTTAGGTTGAAAATAGTTGATTAGGCCATCACAATCAACTAAGATGCAGCTAATTTGTTTTGCATTTTTAAGCATATTGCAGACCTGCTTATTAAACGCTTCCATTCCCATGTCGGAGGTACTTCCAGGAGCCTGTCTTCCCATTTCAATATCACCATGGCCTCCGGCATCACCAACAAATGAATCCTGATCGTGAACATAATAAAATCATTAAGTCCCAGAACAAAGCCTAGCAAAGCTATCATAATTAAATTGACAGAAGCCAGAAGAAAGCAAACTGAACTAAGATATAAACCCCAACCCCAATTTAGTCCTTGTGAAATTAGAACTTTAAATATATAGTAGAAAGATCATTCAAAGCATTAGCATGGAACTATAAATATTGGTTCCAGCTTTGAACTTACAATCAACCCCCCAAAAAAAAAAATTTCCAAGTAAACTCTGAGTAACCAAACAAAGACAAAGACGAAAATCATTGGAAAGGAACAAACTTGAAGATAAATCACTAAATTGAAAAAAAAAAATTTGAAAACATTCATACTTAAAATAGAAATGACAGAGCAAGGATAATACTTAAAACTAAGAAAAACTAACCCAGCTCCAAATAAACCCAGAAACCCAAAATTAAGCATAAAATTCAGTATTAAATTCCAAAAAAGATAAAGAGAAAAATACTTGAATGATCAATTAAAAGACATAGAACCCAATAATTTCATGATCTTAATTTAATTAACAAAACAAACTACTACCGACGAGAACACGCTAAGTGATTGATAAATACCGTGAGTAAGTCGTTCATGTTTGAAGAAAAACACAGAGAATTCGATCAGTTGAAACTTCAGAGTTTAAAGCAAGGAGGAAAAAAAAAAGGCAAATTAAAAGAGATTTTCGTTATGAAAAAAGATGCCTTTATTTATTTATTTATTTTATGTTATCTAAACTCCCACTGTCAAAGGAATTAATTTAAGATTTTTTCCTTTTTTTGGTTCCATAAGTTAATTTTAAGAATTTCAAAGCTAAGTACAACAATTTTGATTATCTTATGATTTTCTGCGTGTGAAGTTCCTAGAACGTGTAATAATTACCTCTTTATTGGGCTGTCTGTTTGGCCCATTTTGAAAATCTCCATTGGGTTTTACATTTCCTTTTATCTTCCTCCCTTAACATTAAAAACAAAAGGTAATTGCATTTTGAAAATATCATTAATGAAATTTCACCCAAAAAAAAATTGTATTTTATCATTTTATTCTCATGAATTTATTATTTTTTAAATATATGTTAATTATTGGACCTTATTGGTAAAGTTTTTAAATTTTACTGAAATGAATGAAATAATTTCTGATATTAGTAGCAAAAAGAAATAATTCGTGTATTTTTTTTTAAATCATTTTAGCTTAAAAAAAAAATGAAAATATTGGTTGTCTAATAACCCTTACTGAATTTCTAGATATCATTGGAGTTTAAAGGACAGCCACATAAGCAATACCAATATCTTTTATTAAAGGGTATATATTATTTTTGGTGGTTTTATAGTTTTAGGTTGTCGGGCACGAATACAAAATGGATCGCTTACTTAGAATGATAGTACTTCAAGTCTCTTAAATCCCAATGCCTAGGACTGATTGTCTTCCCTCTTCACCTATTTTTTTTCTTTTTTTATAAGAAAAAACTATCCTATTATTATGGCTAGTTTTCTCAATTACTGATATGAGTTCCATATTCCAAAACCTTAAAATGTGTTTGCTTATTAAGAATTGTCTTTATAATGCTAGGTTTAGTTCATATCAAGGTAGTTTCACTCTTGGAAAAAGACAATTGCTAAACAAATAATCATTTATCTGAACAGATGCCACAGTTCTCTTAACTGATCCTTTTTTGTATGAACAAATAATCATCTTGGGCAAAAATTATTATTTTGGTCACCAACAATGGTCTCAAAATCATTAACACTACTGGAGTCCTTCATTTTCTATTCCTAAGGATATGTATGATAGCTGCATTTGGCAAGCTTGAAGACATTTTCAACACTATACTCAGCTTCCCGGTTCGAGGTTCTTCCCTTAAAAGATTTATAGTTTTTAAAAGGAAGCAATGGTTTTCTGGAAATTAATACCATGCTCACCCATATTTCGAAAATATTTTGATCAATTCTACTCCTGAAAAAATAAGAGTGACGCTTTCAACAATGTGGACTTTTTCGTGGTTTCTGTTCTGCCAAATTCAACGATAATCTGTCAAGCTGAAAATTTTGTATTTTAGATCAATGGTTGGATGGAAGTGAAGGAAGGTCGGGGGTGAGGTCAATTTTTATAGCATGAGTAACAATTAGGTAATCTTCTAGTCCATCAAGCTCCCAACCAGATGCAGAAAGAGTTTGCCCTTCCACTGGAATTCCCAGCTGCTGCTCTTAACCTTCTTTTGATTGCTAAAACAGGTTCTTGGAAACCGACTTCCATTGGAAGTTAAATCCAGGATACCAATTTTTATCAATGCAACCAATTTTATAGGGTTTTCCTTTCCCTTGTCTGAGATTGAAATTTGATATAAAAAGCAAACAAATTGAATTCGGGACACGTTAGTTGAATAAGAAATCGTGCCACTTAATAATCATATCCGTCTTCCAACTTTTGCACATTAAGTAAACTCACCCAATTGCATTTGTATCTGATATGAAAGCATGAGTTCATTTTTCAGAAAGAAAATTATCTCAATAAATTCAATACACAAGTCTAGATAACCGACAATATTATTCGAATTTTTCATTTTTCTTAATATTCAACACTTGTATATTACACATATTTAGATATGAATATGAGAATATAATTATCTAAATATATATATAAAAAATTAAAAAAAAATGCTCATATCTTATGCTCGCTCGAATCTAAGCAACAAAGATGGAAATTCAACACATGGAAATCTGCGTCTCCCAATAATCATTTGAGCGGCAACAGAACAGATTAGTCACATATGCTGCAAGGAAATTAATGTTTTTTCTTGGTGATTAAAAGCGATTGCTGCCTAATTAAGTAGAATTCTGTTAAAAATATATATATATATATATATATATATAAAACCTAAAATTGAAACGATCTCTTAATGCATATACTGACGAAGTTTCCTAGCTGTCGGGACATGGCTGCCAGCAGAAGGGTCACCCTCAATGGTAGTGAATATTAGTGTCTCATATCCCATAGAAATGCTCCCGGAACTTGCTCAAACCAACAAATAATAGTACGAAAAGAAGCCTAATATATATCCTCCTAATAATCAGACATTCAGACTGCAACAAAGCTCTTAAGAGCAACCTGTTTTAATTAATAAACTAAAGTTATAAACCATGCATGCAGCAACCAAAACTTTTCATGGTCTTGGTTGCTCGGATGGAATCTGTCATGTGATCGTGAACTCAGCTTTATGATGTATCGAAAGGGGCAGCTGGTTTTTGGTCAACAGCTTTATATTAATCGTTACAGTAAATGACAATTAATGATTAAACAATTTCTACATGGATGATACAAAAGAATATTTTAGGCTATAGAACGTGTACAATGCCAGCAAACACATGGTCTAGGGAAGTATTGCATATATTTTTTTAAAGGTGGGTTGAGGATTTTTTTATCTTTTGTTTGCATTTAATGCATTAATTTTATAGAATTATAAAAAAATTTATCAATTACACTTTAATTTTTATATATAAAACCTACCACTTCATTGGTTGAGTTGAATACAATAGGGTTTGGATCCCAAAAATTAGTTTGTCAAAAGCGAGACTTAATCCATTGAATTCGAATAACTTATTTTACTATTTAATATATATGAAAAAAACTCTTTTATATTAATATTTATATATTTTTATAATAAAATTTAAATAAAAATAGTTATTATTAATTAAAGTAATCCAAAACATGTCGAGCTCAAAAGTAAAGTATTATGTTTCAAACTCGATTTAATTCGAATCGAGCTTATCGAACAAAACAATCAACTTGAAACTTTCAAACAGATCTAATCAAGAGATAAATTAACAAGTGACACAAAAATATGATTTAAGTGTGACACGACAAGGAATGATTATAAAACAAATAATTAAGCTATGATCATGTTTAATTGGTATACCAATTATTTAAATATTTCAATTCACAGTCGGCAAAACATATAGTAGCCAAACAAAAAAAAAAAGCATGAAAATAGGCATTGAAACTATATAATAAAGTCTATTAATACTTAATTAGTGTTAATTCAGCAGCAAGCATTGTCACATTCTGGCGAGTAAATCTAGTCATTATTTATATTTTCATGACCATATATCTCAGTTGGTTGAGGTGTCGATCAAATGAACATTGACTGCCATTGCCAATCAAAGTGTTAAATCCAAGACATTATAACAACCTATTAATAAAAAAATTATAGGATTCCTTGAGCTAACATATGCCTAACCATTTATTTTATCAAAGGTCAAACAATCTCTGCTCTAATTACAGCTTATCGTTGCAATGTTGTTTTCTTTTTTCCTTTTTTTTTAATCAGACTTAGTTACAATTTCAATTTGAGCGTTGATAAATTGATGGGCAAGCTGTTTAAGCCTATTATATACATGGACTTCATTATATATTAATATCAATGCTTACCACATATATAAGCATCAACTCCAAAAGTAAACATATTGAATGACATATATATAATTAATAATTTATTAAATTAATTATTTTACTCTTAGTTACTAATTTTTCTTATTAAATTAATAAATATTTACTAACTTTTATTTTTTTTCTTTCAAACAATAAAGTTCTTATTAAAGGAAATTTTTCTCGATTGATAGCTTTTTTATTTAAATTAAATATTGACTATATTTATATATATTTTCTTTTTTTATTAACAAAATTTATTAGAACAACACTTCCAAACTTATTGTTAAGAAAAATAATAATAATGTTTTTAAAGAATAAATATTCAGAAAATTATTAGTTAAGAATAAATACCTTATTTATCTTAGTTATTAGGTTATGAAAAATTTTAAAATACTATTTGATAGTACATTTGGATCATAAATTTTATTAAATTATAATATTATATATTACAATATAAGATTAGACATATATAATTTTGACATAATATATCATAAGTAACAATAAATATATAATATTTTATATAATATATAATATAACTTTTGATATGATTTTAGTAACTTTTTGATAAATTTTGCCCCCCCCCAACTCTAACTAAAAAAATAAATAAATATGGACACTTTGAAATATAATAATGAAATGCAGTAAGTTATTTGATTGTAAAATCGAGATCTTAATAAATCTACATATAAAACTCGACACCTATAATTCATTTTTTTTATCTTGAGTTATGACTTATCTTGTATCCAAAAAAAATTATTTGATTGTATTAATTACTTTTTCTTTATATAAATAAGACTTTAGTCTGAAGATAAAATAAAAGATTGTATTGTTAAAATTTAAACCGTAATTTTTTAAATATAACATCTTAAAGGTAACTGCATATTGAGTATAAAATATATTTGTACTCGAGTTCAGAGATTTGGTAATTGAACGAACATCAAGAAAATAAATAAATAAGTAAATAAATAATCAAATCGAAATTTTAGTTAAACGAAAAGATAAGCACCCGAAACATAGGGCATAAAAACTGCAAATGGTTTAAACAATACTGCTGTATAAAATCAAGGAAGTTTTTCTTTTTTAATTATCAAATCCTAAAAACCTGCCACATAGTGAGGTTTAATTAATGAACAAAGTATTAAAAACATGTCATCTTTAAGGTATTTTATGCACCGGCAATTATTTATTTTTGAAGCAAAGAATCAAAATTAGTGTATAATACAAATAACCTTAACCATGCAAGGCGAGCAGCACATGCAAATCCCGTATGCATATAAGCATATAAGATAAGACAAAAATTAATTAATTAATTGGTCATTAATAATTTTACCGATGACCAATCACAGGAAAATAACCTCTCTTCTAAGACACTCTAAACCTTAAATTATATGAAGCTTTTTTTTTTTTCCTTTCTTTTTCTTTGGAAATCCCCCAACTGGAAGGCATTTCATTGGTGTGTGTTTGGCACTCCGCAATGGGTGTGTTTACTCCGCCAGCCTTTCGAGTTTCGAGGTCCAATAAAGATATTGGATTCCGGTTGAGGGTTAAAAGGAAATTTTCCTCCTTTTAATCCTCTTTTTTTATATATATATATATTATTAATTTTTAATATAAATAATGTTTTAATAATTATTTAATGTAAGTATAATTTTTAATATATATTTTATTATTTAATATAAATCTTTTTAATTATTATTCAACATAAATATAATTTTATTTATACTTATTATTTGATATAATTATAATTTTTAATTATTTATCATATATACACACACATTTTAGTTAAATATTTTTAATGGTTATTTTTTATTCTTATCTTATCATTATAGTTGTGTTTGAATTCATAAACATATCACTAATTTTAATCTCGCCGTTATAATATTTAATTTTATCATTATATTAACTAATATCGTTGTTACCATTATTTTTAATTTTAATGGACAAATCTCATTGTCCATTTAAATAGATTCTTAATTAATTGTATTTTAAAAAGAATTTCGTTAATTAACATTTATAAATATTAATAAAAGGTAGTTATAATATTATTTAAGAAAGTAAAATATTAATCATTGTTTAATAATATTAGTTAGGATGATACTTAAAAAATACAATTGATGGATTGCTTTTTAATTTAGTAAAAATAATATATTATATGTAAAATATTTTTTAAAATAATAAATAAATAATTTTTAATTAATACCAATGAACATCGTCCGTATATTTTTAAATATTTTTTTTGAATTTAATGCATTATAAATCAAACATTGTATTCATCTATATATATAATATCAATACCAATGTTAGATTGGATAAGATTTTTAAGTGACAGTTTATTAATTCAAATAAAATATATTTTTAAATTAATATATTTGTAAATCTTGTTAAATAATATAAGTTGATCCTTTAGATGTTCTTAAAATACTTTAAAATATTTAATAGTAATCTAAATAATAATACTGATAATTAAATATTAAAAATATTTATATTACATTTTTAATATTTTATTTTTTGAATTAAAATAATAAAAACATTTTTATTAGTTTTGAATCAATAAATCACACATTTATTCGTCTTATTGATATAATTTCAGCCATATATATATATATATATATATATATATACAATTTTCAATATGCTATAGCTGTAAACATATATATATATACACACACACACACACTTTTCAATATGCTATAGCTTAATGTGATAAATGATGCAAGCATATTGTTGGAAGAAACTATTTATTAAGTTATTGTTTACAGAAAAAACAAAAAGACAACTAAAACTGATGATTCGCTTTTCACATTTCCAGAAATGGAATAATAATATAATATACTATGAAATTGGATATTTATTTTAATTTCCATTTTTGTCGAGTTATTTTTAGAATTTTCTAACATTCTATATTTTTGGAATACGACCCATACTCCATAATTTTGCTTTCAAATATACATATATATATATATATAATAAGATCAAATGAGATAATAATTGTGTACGTCCTTTTTCTATTTGACAGCTTGGTTTATTTCACTGTATTTCCATTTTTTTCTCTCTCTTTTCCTGTTTTAGATTATACTAAAAAAAAATTAGATTGAAAGATAAATTGGTGTGATATTTTATTTTTAATTTAATTAGTTGGATCAATTAATTTATTTAAATAAAATTTTAAATATTTAATAAATAATTTTAATAATGAATAAATATTATATGTAATAAATAATTAATAAAAATATATATTAGTTATACGTCTAGATCTCGTCACTAGAAATTCGATCCATTTTTCATCCGTGATCCTAAGATCTTATTAAATAAAATAAATTACGAATTTTAAACATATTTATAAAATTGATATGATAAAAAAAATAAAATATAATACACATATATAAATTATTATTTATACTTTTAAGTCATGTATTTTCGGGTTCAAAAACAATGGCAGCGGTACCAAAATAATTGAATTGAAAAGGTAGACAAAAAACAGCTCACAGATAAAATGCATATATACGATAAGCCATCGAGCAGTTGAACCAATTGATTTTATTATGCTCTATTATCTTGTTCTTATCTCACATGGTTTTTAATGCGGACAATCAACAAAGAAAATTCTAGATAGAAAAATCCACCAAATCTGGCATCCTTTAACATGCCTACCTTGGCTTAGCTGCCACAAATGCTATTACAACAGTAATTAAGCTTAATTATAATTTAAGTCAATTTGATTCACGTGGACCGATACAAGCTTTAATTTCAGCATAGCAAATTGTTTATTAGGATAAATTGTGCCCACCACGATCCTTTCTGTCATTGGCTTTTTTATTTGTAAGAGACGGGCATAACTAATTATATATATATATATATATAATTTTATTGTTTTTATTAAGTATCTTAGAGTATTTATTGATATTGATTAAGATGATATTTTTTTTTAAAAAAATTACAATTAAATGTGTAAAAGTAATACACTAATTTAAAAGAAATCTTAAAATAATTATTAAAAAAATTTTAATCAATATCTATAAGTATCAATTAGACATAACCATAGGCTAAGAAAAGCCGCAACTTAGTTTTTTTTTTTTTTTTTCCCCTTTGATCAAATTTAAATCGATCAAAAATCTTATTTTACTATTTAAAATAATATTATATAATTAAATTTAAATAATTTTTTTTTATTATTAAATAATTATTCGAGCCTAACCAAAGGAAATTGAAATCTTAAAATTCTTTTTTCCGATCCTTAGATAAGTTAATATGGTCAACTATGTTTAATGTATTGTAAGATAGGTAAGGTGAATAACGGGCTCCATTATCTTATTTGTTCGTATTTTTTTAATCTTATAGTAGTTTAAATCAACGTCTATAAAAACATGCTTTGCTTTCCAAATCTTAACATCAATACTCGGCTTTCTTCAGAGACGTTCTTTCCCATAGAACTTCAAAACAGGAAGTGAGACAACATTTTTCCAAATTCTGTCGAAGATGGCAGGAACAGGCTTTCTGGGGATTATTGTTGTCGTTGGTCTTTTAGCATTTATAGGCTCAACTCATGCTCAATTACAGATGAATTTTTATGCCAAGAGCTGTCCTACTGCTGAGAAGATTGTGCTAGACTATGTTAGAAAGCACATCCCGAATGCTCCATCCTTGGCTGCCTCTTTCATTAGAATGCACTTCCATGATTGCTTTGTCAGGGTAAACTTTAGCTATTTCTAATTTTCTCCTTTTTATATTATCCATATTCTTCGATTGTTTTGTTGACACGTATTTAAATATGGATACAAAAATATGATCTTACTGTCCAAATCCTGAGAATATAATTGCTTTCAGGGCTGTGATGCGTCTCTGCTTCTAAACACCACTAACGGTGAAAAGAATGCTGTTCCAAATAGAACACTAAGGGGCTTTGATTTCATTGACAGAGTGAAGAGCCTCGTTGAAGCTGAATGCCCTGGCATTGTCTCTTGTGCTGATATCCTTACTTTGATTGCAAGGGACTCAGTCGTAACAATAGTAAGTAAAATCACTCCGCCCGAAGCTAATATCACCTGGATTTCAAAGAGAATTATTTAAAAAGGTCACTACTTCTAACATCTGCTATTCATTTGGTGGCGACCGAAACAGGGAGGTCCATTTTGGCAAGTTCCAACGGGACGAAGAGATGGGTTGATCTCGAATGTCACTGAAGCAAATACCAACATTCCAGGACCATTCAACAACTTCACTACTCTCCTTAGACTTTTCAATAACCAAGGACTTAATACAAAGGACTTGGTTCTGTTATCTGGTATATAATATAAATAAAATTCCGACCTTGCAATTGTTACTTTACGGTTTTGGTTTCCTTCGTTCGTTAATAATGTCGTCTGCTTTGATGAATTGTTTTCAGGCGCTCACACAATCGGCTTATCTCACTGCCCAGCGGTTTCACCCCGATTGTACAATTCAACCGGCCCCGGCGGAGTGGACCCTACGCTTGACAGCGAATACGCCGCTAATCTCAAGGCAAACAAGTGCAAAACCGCGAACGACAACACGACGAAACTCGAGATGGACCCAGGAAGTCGCAACACCTTCGATCTCAGCTACTATAGTCTCCTAAAGAAAAGAAGGGGTCTTTTCCAATCCGACGCCGCCTTAACCACCGATGCAACCAGCTTGGCTCTCATCGATCAACTCCTTTCCAGTCACCAATCATTTTTCTTCGCCAAGTTCGCCAAGGCTATGGAGAAACTGGGTCGAATTAATGTTAAGACAGGAGCAGAAGGCCAGATTAGGAAGCAATGTGCATTTGTCAACAGTTAAAAAGGAAAATTTCTTTCTCTTTCCTTCTTTTCGTTGGTTTTACGTTTTTATTTATTCATAATCATAGGATTGGGGTTTTAAGGGAATAAAGCAACCTGAAGAGAACTTTTTTTGTTCCTTCAGAGCCGTGTAGGAATTTCGTGGCTATGGTACTGTTCTTTCGTTGTTTTCGTAAAATCAGTGTGATGTGGTGAATAATTGAGCTTACTGTTTCTTTTTTTTTTCTTTTCTTGTTCCTTTTTGTAATTGAGCTCAATATATTAGTATCTTCATGTATTAGGCTGGATTTATTATCATTAATTATAAATTTAATTTATTTCCTGTTCTTTTTTTCTTACAAATTATAATTTAATTACTTGCTATATATTTAACTTTCTATCCTTCTCCGTGTTAATTTCCATATGACAAAACTACAACGTCATGGTTGTCTTAAGCAATTGGTTAAAATAGATTTACTACGATCTTTAACTCCATAGCCATCCCAATATGCTAAAGATTGACAATTAATGTCAGCACTTTTGCTTTGAAAAGTTCTGCAGAGAAGTCGTTATGACAACTAAAAACAATATCATGAAGAACAGAAAAAAAAAAAAAAGGTAGACAGAGACAACTAATCAAATCATTGATAAGGTTTAAATATAAATTTTTATAATACGTTCTTGTTCAGTTCGAATTATTAATTATTTAATAAAAATATTTTAAATATTTTGATATTTTAAATAATAATACGAAAATTTAATCTAAACTTGAATAAGCAAAATAAAAAAATTCTCGGCCCAGTCATAAACACTTCCAAAAAAGATTGTAGTTTCATTCATAAATGGTTTTTAATATTCAAGTCAAAGATTGAAACTCTTATGGTTAAAATTAAAGAGTATAGCACTCTATCTGGAAACAAACCACAGCTTTTGGCTAGTTTCATCAACTGTTTTATACTTTTGGTGCACTTGTCACTTGAATTTATTCTACCGTCACATTGATTTCAGGATAATCGGCCCAATGTTTTTCTTCTTTCCTCATCTTTGTTTTCCTTTGCGGGTGCCGGGCAGTACTTATCTTCTTACACGCATATGGACGTTTGGCTTTGAGTCTGTCGAGGCCTAAGGCCTTTTGGTGCCGAGGAAGAGATTTTAGTGATATGAGCTCCTGTAGAGGGAGAAATAAAGTTAGGAGGGAGAAAGGAAAATAAAGGACATCAAGGCAGAAAAAGTGCGTACTCTGGGTCAGCTCAAAAAAGGAAAAATGCTGAGCACCCTGTGTCGCCTCTCTATTGGAAGTCAGTGCTCAGAGGCATGTTGGAAACGACGTAGGTTACGGCCTCAATAGAGTCCAAACCATGTTTTGAGTTTTGATTCAACAATTAATGAAATCTGATTAATATTGCAATAAAAATTCAGCATAGAACATGCAGACAGTCTGTTAACGTAATGACCAAATAAACTAAGAAAATGTTGTGTGTTCTTGAAGAAAAAAAAGGTTCCCTACTTGGTCTTCCTTTATGGCGCAGGAAAACATTGATGGCTAGCTGCAAAGAACGAAGAATGCACAGCTATATATAATATTAATACTTAATCCCCGTCCAAGACTTGAAGCGTATGCTTAATTGGCAACATGCAACAAGTGCTTCTGCCCCTCTGCCTATGTCCCCTATTAGCTGCGTTACTTGCATTAATAGAACACCGACGGTTCTGCCATACACTATCTTGTCCTAGTTCATTGTCTGCAGGATTTTTGTTTTTTTGTTTTTTTTTTTGAATCTCGGATCAGCTGTAATCCCAAAAGCTTAATAACGTTTTGTTTGACTTTGCTTGGGAAAAAAACAGCTTTTTGGTGAGTTTTTTTTTTTTTTAAATAGGATAATCCATAATTTAAAAAATAAATAAACGCATATATTAGTTTTTTAATCTTACTTTGTAAAAAAAAAATTATTATTTATGTATCAAATATGAATTTAGCGAAGAATTATACATTTACATTATTATTTATCAAAATCTAGTGTCAAAAAAAAAAATTTCTTATTTTTCTTTTATATCACCATCCAATTTTTAAAAGAAAGAAATTCAAAACAAGTATATATTTTGAATTAATAGACGCATGCATTAATCACATCTACAAACGTTATTGGTTTGAAATCCGGTTAAATTTTGATTCTTTTGGGGTGGCGGGGGGGAGGGGGGAGACAGCATACATCTTGTAATCATTTTCTTAAATTTGAGAAAAATTTACTAAAAATTTCTGCCATACAACCCATAATGTTAAGGTGTAATTAAAGCCGACAAAGTTAATCCGAATCAAGTAAAATCTGTTTAATTTATTTAAATTTAATTTAATTTAATTTTTAAAAAATATTAATAAAATTGATCTTAAGATTTAAACTCGAACTCTAAATGATTTAAAATTTAATTTTAATTTTAAAATATAACAATTTTAAATTTGAAATGATGGATTCAAAATTATCTAAATTTCCTTTCAATACAGATTCATCCTGCCAAACCCGATCCAAAGTCAGATGGAAAATGGTGTTTTCAGTGGCGGAGGAGTGAGAAATGTGTAAGAACCTACATTCGGGAGCTGAACAACGAACAAAAAAAAGAACTACTGATATCTTGTGACTAAGGAGGGGATAAGGGAGTCACGTCCAAGTTGAGGCTCGAGCCTGATTAACTAGTTGGTGAGATAATAATTTACCAAGATGATGATCAACAACTAATTCGAGGGGAAGATCGGTCACATCAGGAGACGGCCCAAACTGATCACTAAATATTCACATAGAATGTCGATCAAATATAAGTTTCATATTTGGATTTCAAAAAGTAGCCCAATACATTCAGTCCAGCTCAATTGGGCCACTAATTGTTATGCTCCAAAACTTTAAAAAAGGGCTCACGTATCCAGGTATCGCTCCAGGTCTCAGCCGCCGACCAATCCCTCAAGTCAGTCAAAAACCCTAACCCTAGCCCAAATATAAACTCCTTGAAAAACCCTAATTTCAGCCCTCCTTCAACACTATATATTCTCGTTTGAGCCCCCTCTGGCTTTCAATACTCTCTTCTCCTCTGCGACTTTTAGGCGCTGGTTGTTTCATCAAAGATATAAGATAGCTTAGGGATTTCCTTATTTCTTGTATGGTTTTTTTTCTCCTTTTAATTGCTGATGTGTATATATCCTTAAATTTGGTAAAGAAGGGTGCCGTGATGAAGCAATTTTTTGTGGACTAGAGTTTCTGATCTGGGTTTCAATCCCAGAAGTTGAAGACTAACCCTTGGCTGTCTGAGTGCTCTTCTTTATTCCAATTTTTAATTTTTTTAATTATTTTTTTCTTTGGGGTGGGGAGGGGATTGTTAAATGATGAGGCTAATGATGATAATTAAAAATTATCTTAGCGGATTTCAGTGAGATTTTGTTGTCAATGATCTGATTGTTACACACACTGAAGCCTTTTTGTTATATTAGAATGAATTTTTGTTTTGAAAATATATTTTGTTTAATTCAAATTCTTTTAAAAAAAAGGGGGATTTGATTTTTGCTATGATGAGATGAAAACACGTAAAGTGTTGATGGGCAGTGGATTTGGATCATTCTTTTGAGGAAGTTCTGCCGTGAGCCCTCTTTACTTAACGACTTCTCCTTCCACTGAGCTCTGAATCCCCATTTTTCTGCTTTAATTTCTTTAGATCTTGGTTGGTAAATTTTAGTTTTTGATTAGTGGGTAACTAGGAGAAGCGTCTATTACCAATTCTGGGGGATAATTAGTTCCTCTTGGCATAATGGCTCAGACGCAATATCGAAATTTGTGGTCATCCTGATCGTTGGCTCTTCCTTCTTCATGTCATTTGATCCTGGAAACGCCACAAATATTGTTTTTTTACCCCCTTCAAAACTTTCTTTTAATGTAGAATGGAAACGGAGAGGACCAAGAATTTTAGTAGTATTTTGTTTAACTTGTTAGACCGAAAGCAAAAACAGCTTAAGCTAAAAATGTGATTGGGATTTTGGATCAAAATTGGAGCTGATTAAGAAGCTGCCAAATTTTGTAAATGAAAATGACATGATGAACCTGGAAAAATGCAGAAGCTTTCTTAGAATGGAAATGAAAAGGACCAAGAATCTTAGTAGTATTTTGTCGAACTGGTTAGACCCAAAGCAAAGCAAAAAAAACAGCATAGCTGAACATGGGATTGGGATTTTGGATCAAAATTAGAGTTAAGATTAAGGAAGCTATCAAAGTCTATAAATGAAACGATGAACCTGGAAAATACAGAAGCTTTGGTTGGTGTATGTGCTTGATCAATCTTTTGGACATTTTAGGGGAGAGTATAAGCTCCCAAGATATTCTTGCTGTATTGAACAAGAATCACAGATTTTACATATGATTTTAGAACTAGAGGACGGTTTCATGGCTTGGATATATTTGATCAGTTATGAGTTGTATAGTGGTAAAGTTAGCTAATCTTAGGGCTAAAACATGAACCAAGATTATGGCACATTTCTAATCTGTAAGTAAAACTAATTTCAAAAGTATAAAATATAAAAATTAATTTTAAAATGGTATTTTAGAATTTAAAAAGGTTTTCATATTCGTAATTTTATATATTTTATATATAAGTTATAGATATAAATAGATATAGGCTATAGATTATAAATAGAAAAAATTGAATTATTATTAAGGGGTGAAATAGAAAAAAGAAAGTCAGGTTGGATAGGTAATCCATCAACATTCAACCCGACCCAAAATGCTGTGGAACTTAAGCATGAGCTTGTGCTGAGAATGAGATTAATAGAGTTCTCCTTTCCCAATGTATATTGGGGCTTGAACGATATCCCGCCATGGGAGCTTTACTGGGAGTTCTGCTAGTCTACTTTTTCCCCCTTATATGCTTCAAAAGTGTGAAAGGCTAGTGCCGAGTAGCTCTGTCGGGAACGGCTTATGAATGAACAGCACCCCTAATAATTCCTGAAGAAAGTGGGCAGTTTTTAACAGTCAGACTATGGGTTCACATGCCAAAGCTTGGCTCGTCGAAGACGAGAGTGCAAGAGAGATGTTAGACAGGGTTCTGACGGAGCGCCCGTTCTTGCTTCTTCCCCCTCTTCACAGGGTTCCCCTACGTGTCGGCAACATTGTTGAGCTTTTAGGCCCTTCTTCTTCTGCTAAAACCCACATCTTAATACAGGCTGCCATCACCTGCATACTTCCCAAACAGTGGAAAGGGGTCAATTACGGTGGATTGGGGCATCTAGCAATGTTCATTGACCTGGATTGTCGCTTTGACATTTTACGCTTCTCGGAATTGCTAAACCATAGAATTATGGAAGCAGCTAATGGTAAGGACTACTTCTTGATGAAAATTCGCAGTTTCACGTCCCAAGTTTTCTTTATTAATGTTTGGTTCACATGTGTCTAGGATCAAGCAGCAAAGTAGATTGTCACAAAAAAGATTCTGAAGCTCAATTTGCAAGAATGAAAGCTTACAATGAGGAATTGTTTGCATTATGCATGAAGCGGTTTCTATACATCCGTTGTTATGATAGTTCTGAGTTTCTTGCTACTCTCAAGGTAAGGACTATAGATTTCCTTAATAGGGGTCCATTACGAGTAATTCTGCCTTTAATTCTGAAACCAACACTTATGATAGTCTACATTTGCGTTGGTAAAGAAAAAAAATATTTATTTGGTGGTTTTTAATCTTTTCTTTATGCATTAGTGTAATATTTTGGCTGGATGACAGACATTACACTATCGGCTTCAAAAGGTAAAGGAAGCACATGCTGTTAATGTTCATTTCCTGTTGATTGACAGGTTTGGCATTGATCCCTCGAATTCAAATCTTTGAATTGATTGCCTTTTATTTTCTTTCAGTTGTCTTGTAGCTTTATGTCATTGACGTAACAGTTAGAAATTGTTGATTGCAGCAAATAATTTGATGAGTTATGGAGTATCAAGTATTATTGCTGCTGAACTTATCGCTCTCATGAATAATTTGTGATGATTTAGTGGAGAGCTTTTAGTGGATTCACTAATCCCAATGATTTACTAAATACCAAAATTTAACAAGGCAAATATACTGGGTTAATGAATAGAAATCTGAGTTAGTTTTGAGAGGTAGAAAGAAAGAATCTAATGTAAAATCCTTTGGAATTAATGACAGATAGGATAAAATAATTCCATAGCATCTGACATGTGTAAATTGTCACCAGCATTGGAGCCTTTCACTGGATGGATCGCGGTTCATCATCTTTATCACTGGAGGGTGATAATAGGTAAATATTTCAATATCTGTTCTGACAGTTTTCTGGCAATCTTTTGAAGTGTCTCCCACTTTTATTTTAATCGTTTCCTCTCATAAGTTGTAGTAAGAAACTGTTTTAACTGTTATTTTCGTTTTCCTGGATTTATCTTTAGTTTGCCAGTTATGTATAAAGTTTTGGATTGTCCTAGTCTTCTCTTTGTGATTATGTTTATAGCGTACTCTTTATTTGCTCTTTCCCCAGGATCAGATCCAGTTGTTATTTCTCACTTTCTTTAGCTATTTTTTTAATGTAATAGCTATATATATACTCATACACACACACACACTCAGTAGTAAATGTGCAATAAAGAAAATTTGGTGATTAATTTCATTCGTGATCGACGTGTAGGAAAAGCTTGCATCTCCAAAACGTGTCAGAAACCGTAGTTCAGGAGATTAGAAAGATCCTATTGGTGCATCCCATGCTTGTGATGGCTACAAAAACCGTTGTCTTAGGCAACAGATATTCAATGAATGCGTTAAGATGGTAGGTTCCATTATACTTGCAAAAGGGTTTATGCAGTTGGCAGCTTCATTTGTCTACCGTCTAGCTGCTGGCATAATATCATGCAATAGTCTACATGAATCTGTTACTGGAAGTTATTTTCAACATATGCCTGATATAGTGTTCAGATGCCACATTTGTCATCTTGACTGACTATAACTGCTGAAGATTAGTTGATTCAAAATCTTTAGTTTATACATTACCTCTAAATAAATGTCAATGTAAAACCACTTAGCAGTCCCCTTCATGTCTAAACATAGTGGAACAATGGATAAGAATGGGTTAATCACGCAGGTTATGAAAATGAGACGAGAAATACTTGTTTTCCTTGTAAAGTGGTAGGTTTGAATTGCTCTGTAGCTTGGAGTTAAAAAGATGGGATGCTAGAAAATTCCCGGTATTCATGATGGCTAGTTGGATTGTAGTTTCCGTCTCAGTTTATTAACCTTCTTTATGGTTCCCATGCCCTTCTTTTCGTTTTTTTGCATCAAGAGCATATTTCTTTGTTTAAAATATATAATGTCACTCCAATGAATAGAAAAGTGCTTTCAGGAGCCTATGATATAATTACTTTTTTTTTTCTCTGATGGAAGTCTATTTCCTAGTAGAGTATAAACGTAATGATTAATCCTTTGTCAGGAATTACAGAACACGGTCTGCAACTGATAACCCACATTCAAGAAATGTAACAACTAATGGACAGCAACTTCCATATCGCGAGTATATGCCCGCTGTTTGGCAGGTAATGCCCTATGATTAGGTTGTTTCTAATGTGTTTTCATGAAGGTATTTTCGAGGGCAAGGCATGAATCTTGTTATAAGCTGATTGTTGCTTAGCAGTTAAAGTCTGCTAGTAGTCCGGTGATTAGCGTTCAGATTAGTCCCTGTACTTTGATTAATGCCATTTCAAATTTTATGCAGTCTGGATTACCCAAACATTTTGAAAGTGTACGATTCCAGATTAATCCCTGTGCTTACTCCAGGGTCTTAACCTTGCATGTCTTCAAACTTCCAATGTTGTTTTAGAAATTGTAGCAATATTAGGATCATGTTCTTCAAACTCGAGATTCTCAAACAGTGAAACAACATCACTTAGTTGTTTGTTTTTGATAGGTCATTCAAGGGTATGACATGCAGTGAAATATTAAATTGATATCCGTAAAATGCGTCAAGACATATTGGAGTAACCGTCTTTTGTTAGTTAAGTCAAATTCAGAGTAGGCATATGAGGGATTCATGTTACCAATTTCTTAAATATCATTGGCAGTGGAATTTATCCTAGCTAACTATTCTAAAAATGCCAGTCATCGAACTTTTATATTTTGTTAATTAATAATTCTTTCTGGTTGCTGCAGTCTTTCGTGACACACAGGATTCTTGTACGATCTACAGGTTCGGATTTTTCTTTATAATAGTTGAAGTCGCTAATTTGGTTGGCAGCTTTATGCTTGCAATTTATTTCTTGATATGCAATATGCATCTAAGTCGGCCTTACTATGTTATAGATGATGATTTGGTTGACGGTGAGCATCAAAATGTTTTCATATTAGAATGGTTGCTGCCACCGGTGAATTCCTTGGACAAATTTCCAGTGCGAGACGTAAGAAAATGCTTGTGCTTCTCTTTGTTTTTTTTTTTTTTTTTTTCGGGGAAGAAAAACTGAATATCAGCTATGCTATATGACATAAGTGGATTGCTACGTGCAGACCGGTGTGTTCGTCCTTTCTTGAACATGTTTACTTGGTTATAACTTAGTATCTTCATCAACTGGTTCCCAACAACCGGAGTGTAAATGGGACTTTATCGGGTTGGATCTTGAATTATATTGAAACAAGTATGATTGTCTTTTCAAGTTTCATTCTGTAAAGCATATATGATGTACGTCTTAGTTTTTCTATTAGTTTTTGTAATTTACTCTAAAAATAAGTAGCACATTAATTTTCTTTTCAGCAAATGAACATATATTACTTGACTTGTGTATTGTGTCATCTAAATTTCTGTTCCTAATCAGTTTTACACTATGTTACTCCAATTCTTCATTTTTCTTGAAGTATTCGTATCTGATATGTATCTATACTTGGATTGGAGATCTGACTCTTTGAAGTTCCTCCAAATACATGGAAAAACTTATAAAAAATTAAACATACACGTGTCGGGCACATACCCTTATGCAACACACCTGAAACTGAGTAACTTAGGTTTACCAGTTGTTAAGTTTATTTACTGTGCATTCTTTTATCCAGTAGAGGGGAATTGAATGATTGTTGAAGTTGCTTTCACTTTTTTTTTTATCTGTTCGGACTCTTAAACTAAGTATGATGCTTACTTACCTCACTTTTCTTTCAACCATGGAAGCAAGCAGCCAAGAACTGTATATTGATGTTTGTTTTCTGGAGCTAAAGCTACCACCATGTTCACCAAATGAGTTTCTGGAGCTACCACCATGTTCACCAAGTGAGTTTCTCTTGCTTCCTCCTCATTCTCTCCCTCTTTTGAGACGCTTTTTTTTTTCCCCTACCGTATCCTCCATGTAGCGTTTGAAATTATAGTATCCGTTTTCGAAAATGCAGGTCCATTCAATCGGTGGTTTAAAGTTGCCCCAGTTCATGTTGTGTTAGTCATCTTGGCCTCTGAATTCCTTTCTGGTAGATCCAATCCAATGTTTGTGTGATATATATATATATATATATATATATATATATAATCTAGGGATTGTATAACTTTTATTTGTTATTAGTATAAAATTGTTTTTCATCCTAGAACTGTTTCTTTCTTATGGTTACTTTTGCTTGTGCATCATAATTTGATCAAATCTGTAGCATTTTGCTAATCGATATGATGACGTTCAGGATAAATTCTTTATCTCAGCTTATCTTTAATTTAATTAAAACTAAAAGAGAAGCAATCCGATTTTTCATTTTTCTTAAAATTAATATACATATTCAAGAATGAGTATAGAGAATAATATTTCGACGTATAAATTTGTATCCAATATTCTTTATTCAAATCAAAATAACTTAAATCAAGATTTAATTATATAATTGTATTTAATATTTATATCTGATATATATTTACTAGATTTGTCTATGAGTTTGGACAATCTGCTTAGCTCGACAAGCCTAGCTTGGTTGGATTTGGGACTAGTTTAGCTTAGCGCAATATTTTTATATAAAATTTATTTAAATTTAATTATAAAATATATAAATATAATAAAAAATAATTTTTTTAATTTAATAAACAGTAAAATGAGTTTAAATGGATGAATCGGGTTAAAAGTGTTTAAACAAAGATTTTAAATTTTTTTTGAGACGTGATTCGGTCTGTGGATACCTTTGAAATTCACATGACTTGAAAAATTGAACATAGTCAATGTAAACCTAAATAAATCCGTAGATCCAAATACCATAAGCCAAATTTAGTTCTTTAAACAAAAATTAAAAAAAAAAAACTCAAACAATTACAACTTGAGATTTACATTGATAGTCAAATTCGAATTTTAATTTTATATTCACCAGCGGTCTCTTGGAAAGCAGAAGAAAAGTAGGTATATATATATATATATATATATATATATATATATATATTCTCGTAATGCAAAATTTGGTCAATTATGGGCTTAAGGCCCAAGAAACCGGATCATGATCTTGAAGCTTAAATAAAAACAAAACACGCAATTGTTTTTATTAATTTTTTAATCTCCAAATTCCAAAATCGGATAATTTTCAAATGTTTTTTTTTTTTTTTTTTCTTTCAACCAAGTGACGGAGGAATAGAAGAGGAAGACCTGTAGTTGAGTAAAATAATAGTGATAATAATACAACAGAAAAACAAAGCAAAAATTCATTGCATTCCCAAAGGAAAAAAACGATAAGCTCCAGGAACATGGCTGAGGCTGAGTCGAGCAAGGTCAGTTCTGTTTCTTCATTTCCTTTTATTTTCTTATTATCTAATTTGAATTTCTTGTTCGTCTTCCTTTCATCGTCGTTTTAAGATCTTTCCTCTTCTTTTTTTCATATCGTTTTCCATTTCTATTTTTGTATTCTGTTTACTTTGAGAATTAGGCTGCTCAATCATAATATAATTTATAACACCATTTTTATTATTAATTTTTTTATTATTATTGTTAGTTTTGTTTTGTGTATTTATAATTAAGCTGAGTAAATAGGATTATTTATTTATTTATTTATTTTTGGGCTTCTTTTTTATTTATTTGATGAAGGAATTTTATTTATGGTTAAATGTTCATGAATATAGTTGGATGTTTCTTTTATTTCAAACAAAGTAATCTAATTAAGAGTTAGTCAAATTAATTTGGTTAAAAAAAAAAAAACTTGGCTACTAGAATTAAGTTTTTGAATTACACAATGCAAATTGTGTGTTTCTTGTAATCTGGAAAGGAAAAAACAATTTGAATCCGATCGAAAAATGAGGACAATGAAAAAAGACTTGAAGATAAAAAGAGCGTAGAATCCTTAGTACAGTTAAGAACCCTAATGAGCAGTTGTGGATTTGATTGACAACATTTATGGAAAACCATTTGATGGAGTTCTAGAAAAAAATGAGAAAGAAAATCAATTAGTTCTCTTATTATGCAGAAAGTAGAAGAGAAGTGAGTATTTTGTGTGTCACTTCCAAATATGGAGGTTGAGATTGGTTTAAAAAATTGTCCTGTTGACATTAGCTTCTTTATGAGCAAGCACAATGAAAAAGCAGATTTCCTTAATGGCTGACTGAAGAAATCTAAACACTGTTTTTTGGTTCTAACTTTTTTCAATTGTAGGAATATTTTGTAACAACTGTCACTGAGGATCATGAGACTACATGCTGGGGCTGTGGATTGCGCCTCCACCTTCAGGCTTATGCTCCTGTTTTCAAGTGTGGTTGGTGTGGAGCCATTACAAATCTAAATGAAAATAAACCGAAAACCAAGTATCTTTGGGGGAGGCGCTTGCGAGATCGGTGCTTTGTTATTATTCTCTTCATATTTATGCTCTTTGTGATATGTATGCTTTCTCTTTTTCTCTCCTTGTGGTTTATATAAAAATTGAAACTCTTCTTCACCTTGCTTTTCTCCACTTTTCCCTTAAAAATTAGCTAGACCAATAAATAATTTACTTTTGAATTAATGCACATGCTAACTTCCCCTTGAGTTATGTTTAATAAATTTTTTTGTACAAAACTTTAGAGTTACTTTTACAAATTGCAACAATATCACATTTTGGGTTGGCTCAATGTATCACCTTCTTCTATTTGGTTTGCACGAGTTCTGCGAATGATGGGTTAAATAAGTTTTAGCTCGAGAGGTTTTGGGAGCATTTTTCTTAATTATTGGGCGATATTCAGTTAAAAGGTTCATCTTCAGTGTGACCTGAGGTTTAAGTAATATCAGGAAATTACAATTGATACCCTGAAGCTCTGCATTTAGTTTCTAAATTGTACCTTATATTTGGTTTTGTTTAATTTCAACCTCAGAATTTTCAGACTTGACTAGTTGAACTTTCTTTCCAAAGTCACCCTCAATTTATGAAAATAGTTATTCTAAATTGGAGTTGTAACATTGGAAAATCATCTGCTTATATGTTTTTGTGTGTGACACTGGACTGAAGAATGTTTTAAGATTTTTGACGATAGTATTATATTAGATTAGTCATTAACCAAAAAAAGATAGTGGAAACTTCTGCATAGTGGAGATTTATAGTTTGATCTCATCAGATGGCTGCATCAATAATTATCCTCATATTTTCCTGTCACCGAAAAATGAAAAATTTAATTGGGATAGGAATTTTTTTATTACATATCTCCACTTAGTTGATTCTTTTGCAATTGGTGAATTTAATTGTATTCCATTTGATCTGTAATCTCTTTAGAAACATTTGCCTCTTTTAGGCAATGGTCAGCTAGCTCCTAACTGCGCTGCAATATCTAATGTTTCACGATTTTTTATATTTTTGATAATACAATGAAATGAATGTGCAGGTGGAGGGGTATGGGCGGTGTATCCTGTTGTTTTCTCTGTCAGCTATACCTGCGGGATTTTTCATTCCATCTTAACAATGATCTTGTCCGCAGCTACTCTTTCTACCTTCAGCTTAGCAGCGTTCCGATGTGCTGGCACACCGCCAATCATATCATGGGGTAGCTTTCCAGTAGTAGGGAAAGGTGACCTTGAAAACCATACCTTCTGCCATTATTGTTCAAAGCCGAAATCACCAAGAACACATCACTGCCGTTCGTGCGGATCATGTGTATTGGACATGGATCATCATTGTCCTTTCGTAAGTATTAACCATATCTTCAGTGTTAAAATATTTTAACTGTGCCTTTTCTAAAGTGTTGATGCAATATGTTTGGCAAATGGAGAAGGTTTCACGGAGCATTTGCTATTCTTATTTGAAATCGGGATGAACTCGCTTGCTTTTTGCATAATATTTATGGAACAATAGCATGACCGCCTTGCATGTTACATAGCTAAGATTTTAACCACCTTACCTTCATGCTAATGAACAATTTAATCATTTGCTTTTATTATACAACAGATAGGGAACTGTGTTGGTGCAGCAAATCATCGGCACTTCATCGCCTTCCTTTTTTCAGCTGTTTTTAGTATGATCTATGTTTCAATCATGTCCGCGTACGCAGGGCTACATATCTGGCCACCGATAATGTACAGATCCCTCGGCCACTTGAATTCAGGTTTCAGCAGCGATTTGGCATTCCGAGCATTCAAGGAAGTTATTCTTGCTTTAGTAAGCTCTGCAATACAACTGTCTGCTAGGGGTCTTATTCTTGTTTATCTATTTATTTCGAGTATTTCGGTTGAGATCGGTTTAAGTGTCCTTCTATGGCAACAGCTTTGTTATATATACGAAGGTAAAACTTACCTCAGCCATTTAAGTTCACGGGGAGGGGAAGGGGGAGGTGATCACGTTGAAGAAAAAGATTGCCAAAATATTTTCAGGTTTTTTGGTTGCCCATACTCTAGTTTTAGGTACTGGCCTTGGTTGCGAAATTCAGCAAAGAGACACAAGAAGTGAAAAAGAGATATCATTTTTTTTAATGAAAGAGATCATAGTTTGAGATAAAACAAAAATTTATTGCGGATGTTGAGATTAAAATTTCGGATTTATTGAATATATCTTTTAGAATTGATTATATGAATTAATTTAATTAAGTTTCGGGTTTTCATCTTATCTTCTTTTACAGTGAGTTTTGTGCTGAAGCCTTACCTCATTCTGAAAGTGAGTGCTACATTCAAGAAAGAGGATGTCAAGGTATTTTTACATCAGCGGTTAATGATGAGTATATTAAGGATATTTATTAAATCAAATTAAGTTAATGATAATAATAATAATAATAATAATAATAATAGTAATAGTAATAATTTTATATTGAATGCAATGTATTGAAATTATGACTTACTTAAAATGGTAATTTTAAAGCGAGTTACTAAAGCATTCATTAGGGAAAGCCCATACAGTTGTTACCGTGATCATTAATTGGCTTGATATCTCATTAATAGCAGCCAAAAAAAGTTAAAATAACAAAAAAATTTTAAATTTTAGTTAAGCAAATTCTTATATTTTGATTGAACTTAAATAAACTCAATATTTAATTTACATCCAAATAAATATTTAATTTTTAATTTATATTCAAGTAAATTTTTAAATGCAATATATATAAATTAATTTTTTTGAATTAAAATTTATTTGAATACAAATCAAAAGATAAAAACTTATTTAAAATAATAAAATATAAAATTTACTTTAAAAAAATAATTCAAAAAATCTTATTATTTTAACCATACTTAAACCAAGAGGAAAAGAAAGGGATTTCGTTTTAAAGAATATTAGTGTTTGAACTTGTTATAGCATATTAAATATGATTATGATATAAAATGTTAGTATAAATTTAGAGTTATATTATGACAAATTATATAAATATTCCAACTTGATGACAATTTTGAAAATAAGATATTGATATAAAATAATACAAATATGATATGAATGTACAAATTTAGTTTATTATATATAAAAAA
This sequence comes from Adansonia grandidieri, assembly GCA_038382065.1. Classification (NCBI taxonomy): domain Eukaryota; kingdom Viridiplantae; phylum Streptophyta; class Magnoliopsida; order Malvales; family Malvaceae; genus Adansonia; species Adansonia grandidieri. Next base: position 7,121,856 of record JBBYHK010000007.1, on the reverse strand, counting down.
ATTAAAATAGATATCAAAATTTAATTAAATTAGATTTTATTGATAGCTATCATTTATATTCATATAATAAAATTTTAATAAGAAAGTTAAAATTTGGGGATAAATAATTTGAGAATGAGTTTTAATATAAAAATCTCACGACGAACACAATCCAATAATTTTTACATCAGTAATGAAACTACCGATTAAAAAGATAGTCGTGATGATAGAAAATAATAAATCATTTAGGCTAAATACAGGGTTATATTCTATTACTCATATATATATATATATATATATATATATATATAGTTATGTGATTCAGCCGATGATCCTTTTAGTTTTTGTTATTTTGTTTCATAGTTGTTAACTGTCTGGTTATTAACATAAGTAAATAAAAATGCAGCTTCTATTGCTGGAATTAAGGATTATTTCAAGGCATGTATCTCCATGCTGCTGCAACTGTCAACAGGCTAAATAAGAAAATTAAAAAAAAAAAGATCATGGTCCAAACAAATAATGATAGGAAAAAAAAAAATCTGCTCTAGACTTCTAATTGCTGACAGTGACACATGTTAGAGCGACATACACAAAGATAACACGATAAGGATGTCAAATCTAAAAAGAAGCCTCATTATCTTAGTCTATCCAAAAGGGGTAACCATAATAAAACCATTCCAGAAGATTTAACCTAATTCGTCAAGCTTAAACACCCAGACAACGTGCAGTACATACTGCATTCGATGACGGAACTACAAAACAAAGAGACAACAACAAGACAATGCAAAAGATTCGCAGCAGAAAGCAAGAAATTCTACAGAAGGTCATCGATGGCCTCAAAAGTTCGGTTTTCATAGGCTAATCTGCCTCTGCATATGCAGTTTCAAGGTGGGCTTGTTCGGCTTCTTGCACCTCCTTCTCAGTCTTCCTTCCTTTCTTGGATTTGTAGTACACGCTCATGAATGTTCCCACGGCTCCATACTTCCTCCTGACATGCTCGTAGAGACCGGCATCAAACATCCTCCAGAAATCCTTCTCGTTCAGCTCAGTCACTGCATACTGCGGCTGGAAACTATTGTTTTCGATCAACCATTCCTCCATTTTACGAACCGCCTCTGCACCATCAAACACCTCACCCCTCAACACAGGGCCGGGGGCATAATACACCCCCACATCTGTGAACATCTGAGCATAAGGTGTATCACCTTGTCTGCGATGATGCTCGAAGCCTGGTTCAGGATAGATCATAGTCTTGACTGGAAGCTTGAACAGTCGGTGAGGGCAGAGCCAAATGGGATAGACCTGGAGAATCAACATTTTATACAATCAAATCTTGACGCTTAATCATAATTGATCCTAGTTAGCAAATTTAGATGGCTCAAATCAAGAAATTATCCACGAGGACATTTCCAAGAAATTATCGGCAAACAACAAATTGGTCACGACCCTGCCTCTATATGGAGGACCTTCAAGGAGATCTAAGATGACTAATAATTTTCCTTCCTTTCACCATATTACGTGATAGGACCAGTGTGACAAAAGTCTAACAGGGAAGAACACCCATTACTTTCATCAAGGTGATCGAGAAACTGTAATCATTTCATCACAAGAAAAATATAACGTTTAAGAGTGAAAAAGAGCCAATAGTAAGTAAAACAATGATCAGGTAAGGAAAACAAGTACAAGAACATAAAATTTACCTCCATCTCTCGGTGGACCCACTCTAGGGCATCCCCAACCTTGTAAAGAGGAACAAGCATGTCTTGAATGACATGATTCTCATGGTAATAATTTCTGATAGCTTCACCTTGAGTAGCCTTGAGCAAGGACACCTTGGGTGGCATCAACCAGCCCAAGAGAAACCTAAACCACCATTGATCTCCGAATGGAAGGATAAGCTTCCCCTCCCAATACAAACATCTTGTGTGCCTGTGGTAATATTCCCTTGTTGGAATGTATTCTACAAACTCTCCCTTCTTTAATGCCGTCTGTGCATGCTGGTAGAACCAGGGTTTAAACCACCACCCTACATTGTTAATCTTATTCTCCTTCTTCTTGGCCTCCTCTTTAGAGGCATATCTCCCTGTCATGAACACACCTTCAGTGGCTGAGTAAATCATCCCTTCTACAAAATCCGGAACTTTCGCTGGATTATCCTGATCACCATCTCTGGGTGTAAAAGAATCCATATAACCCTGTGCAAGCTCTTGCAGATTCCCCACTACAGGCGTGTAGGTCAGTCTCATGTATTCTTTGATGGGTATAAGTTTGATTTCTGCAGCAACAAGAAGCCCAAGGGTTCCTTGAGACCATGGGATAGCATAGAAGAGATCGGAATATTCATTGTCCTTGGTAGCTCTAACAACATGGCCATCAGCCAAAACTATCTCATAAGCTACAACAGTATCAGAAAACAGGCCATAGATGTGGGAGCTTCCTTCAATCCCGTAGCCATTGATGAGACCACCAACTGTAAGATCGTCAAGCTCTGCAACCACAGCGAGGGAAAGATTCATCGGAACCGTTACCCGTGTGATCTGCCCCATGTTTACAAGTGGCTCAACCCTTGCAATCATTCTCTCTTTATCGATTTCAAGGATATTACGGAAAGCAGACAAATCAACTTCAAAATGGCGAGCTCTCTTATAGTCTACATTCCGCATTCCAACAGCAATCCATGGTTTACGGGCCGTACACACAAGACCATCCTTTTTTGGATCCCTCTCTTTGAGACGCTTCACTACTTTCTTAACATTTTCATCATGTTCCTTCTGGCGCTGCTTGAAGGACTTCATCTCAGATCTGACATCTCCAAGATATATGAGAAAGTAATACGCACAGGAAAAAGGAAGGACAGCAAAAATAACAAATATCCACCGAAACTGGACCAAAAAGTCCACCAAGCCCTTTTTCCTCTTCGGGCGAAAAGGTACTTCAAGATCCGACATGGTGGGAATGTAAAATACCTTTTCCTCTGCAATCAAGATGACAGAAGTTTTAAGTAAATATAAAATGCTCCAGTACAGAATTTACATTTCAGGGTTTTCAGACTTCAGAAAGAAACAAATTAGCTTCGCATGCTAAAACGAGATAAACAACTAAACAAGGCACTTGACTTGCTGATTTAGGGAGTGTAAACCTGATACAAAAAATTCAAGCCCTATTTAAATTGTCTTTAAGGATTAAGAACGTCTTGTCAACCTAGGAGATTAAAAATTACATCAAAATATTCATAGGACAGACATTTAACAAAAATAAGTCAGTTTACAACTGACATAAAAGATCATACTGATGTTCACAAATTAAGTAGCAAAACTAAATCTAAAATGACTAAAGATGGATGTTAAATAGAGAATTCCTTAGAGCGGTGGAGCGAAAGATGCAAAGTCAAACCAAAAGTTCAATGAACAATAGGTAAGTCGAGAAACAATTAGAAGAGGTCAAAGTAAAAATAACTGAAAACCATTAAAAAACGTTATTCAACATGCCCAACGCAAGTCTTGCAGAAATGAGAATTTCAAAGCCTCTTATGATATTTTAATGAAATGAATTTTCGCATTTACAACATATAACCATGAGAAGTTAACCCCTCAACACCAACTGAATGGGTAGAATGGACAACTTCTGTCAAAGAACATAACATGTTTTAAGTTTATTTGAGAATCAAGTTTCAACAAACACAGATTTGATATCTTTCACATAGTAAGCAAAGCAACGATCAAATCCTCCGAAGAAATTGGCACCTTAGATCACATACTGATCAAGTAATCATTAAAGCAGGAGAAAGTAGAAGATTTCAAATTTCAGAAGGCATTTTCGATAGCATCAAAGATACATCAACTAAGTGAGCATTCTAAAATTGGGTTGCTTCAAGCTGACAAGCTATCCCTGACCAAATTGCACACCAGCACATTAGATGCTTGTCCATTTACTATACATGTAAGAACACCAAGAGTAGATGACGAGTTGACATTATCATGAAAACTGGAACTTATTACCCATGATATCATGAGAGGCAGAGCAAGAGAAAAGTGCAGAATTTTGTATTAGCGAAGGTGAACAGACACCGCCCATTACAGACCTGATAGAAGAATGAATAAAGAACTACAAGATAAAACATCTTTTTCATAAGCTTATAATTGCTTAAGTCACAGAAAAGTCTTCTTTGTCTCCCGATCAACTTAGAAGTCAAAACAAACTATAGAGATCGAAATAAAAGCATGAAAAAGCAGATAAGACACAATGTATTTAACTCGAAAACCTCTACCAATTAGTCATAATGCAGAATGTCAACATACAATCTGCCCTTTAACCTAAACCCCAAACAAATCTAATACTACCTTTCCAGAACGATATAAAATCAAATTATCACTAACAACATAAACAAAATGTAAGCTCAATAAAAAATGAAAAGCTCCTAATATAAATCTAGCATGGCTAACTGGGTATGTTTCATACACTCAAAGCTCACATCCGAAACTTAAGCAAACTATTATCTTGCCGGCAACATAAAAGGCCCAAGGATAAAAATAATAGATTTGTAGTATTCTTATTAATCCAATTAACTTAAGACCCCAGATCTTATTTCCATGGACCAAACAGAACTCTCAGCACCAAAATCTAATAAACAATTAATAAAAAAATAAAGCCAAAATAAATCCTCTAATCTCTGCAAAGTCCAACAGTAAACCAAGACGTGTTTCGCTAGCGACTTAAACTTAGGGGAAATACCATAAAATCACTTTAGAGTTCTGGATCTACTTTTATAAACTAAAAAACAACCACCAAAAGAAAAAACAAAATAGGACGAGAGGAGACGAGAAAATCTGAAGCAAAGTCCTTAAAAAACAATATTCAAACGTTGAAATTGCAAGGCAGATATACATAGGGAACAAAAAAAAAAAACGTGAATTCCGTTTCCTCCATTTTTCTTGGTAACCAAACATGGAAAAGAAAATTCAAGACTGAGAGACTAACGAAAAGAAAAAAGAGAGAGAGAGAGAGGAGTGACCTTAAGCTCCAAAGAACCGCCGAGAAAGGATGGTGTTTGGAGAGATTTAAGAAGAAAATGGAGCAAAGCAAGGGCAGTATAAATATTGAGTGAGCCCAGCCTCACTGTACTGTCTACAGTGAGAGTGTTGCTGGATGACCCAAGAATATTATATTCAAATAATTAAAACAAAATATAAAATATTATAAATATTAAAATAATTTAAAATTTTAAAAATTTATATAATATAAATAATTAATTATATAAATTATATAAATATAAAATATTTTAAATGACAATATAACATAATAAATAAATAAATAAATTATTATAACTTATTTAAATATAAAAAATTTAATTTTTTGAAGATATTAATTAATATCTGAATTTTTTAATTTAGATTTAATTAGAAATACATAAAATAAGGAACTATTCTTTTAATCGATTAAAAAAAAAGAATCGAAGAAATCGATGACAGATCAGAAAATAGAAAAAGCGATGGGCCTATTGGATGCGCTGGCGCTCAGTGTCACGGGCACCAAAGATCACGTGACAACGTAACGTGACCGTATCAAAGACGTAATTTACTTTACTAATCAAGTATTAGTTATTAATTAATTAATTAATTAATTTTTTTCCCTGCATATACGCCTAACGTTCCTTAATTAATAAGGACAAAATTGTGACGGAGTTTCTTAGGTTCTTAAAGTTTTGAAATTGAAAAATACTGTCGCAGATCTTTGTTTAAATTAACGTTCGTTTGGTTGTTGTTTTTTTAATGTTTATTTCGTGCGATGTTTAAAGGCAAAAAGCTTGATTAGTGGAAACCCTTTTTTGAATTTCTATATATAAAATTAATCCCAATTCTTTTTAAATTAAAAATTATTATATAGAGAAATTGATATTTAGTTACTTTTTCATAATTATTTTTAAACTAAAAATACTGTATCTTTTGATTAGAAGAAAATAAAGTGCACTTTTTCTAGTGGGGATGTCATTATTGATAGTGAAAAGATGGCAGTTGCATTTATTTAAAGAATTGGAATGCTTTTTCTTTTTAATTTATTTATTTATTTTGGAATTGTCGCTCTTAAATGATCTACGAGATTTGAGAATTAGCGAGTGATGGGAATTGACATGCACGAGCGGGAAGCGAGTACGAGGAATGATCCATCAACACACGATTCTTTTTGGCGAGCCGGCGATGTTGACACTTGACAAGGAATTTTACGCACCCGTAATTATCGCCGCATCACCAATTTTGCAATTTGAATTTTTTTTTCTCAATTCAAAATTTTCATGGATTGAATTTTGATAATTAAAATTAAAAATTAAATATTTTATTAATTTTTTTTAGTGCAAACAGATTCTAATTAGAATTATTTAAAATGCAAACTCTTGATAAAGCCAGTAAGAAAATTATATTTTACGTTCTTTGGGGTTTGAAATAAGGATTATAGTTTTTTTTTTTAAAAAATAAAAAAAAATGAAGATTCAAATGAAAAAAAAATTATAAACTAAGTATTAAGTTAATTAATCGAATGTTAAAGCCCAATTTATACTGTGTACCAAAAAAACAAGTTCACTGGCATAATGAGTGCTGCTAAGTTGTAATACAACCTGGATTATTTGCATATGTTTTTCCGGTTACAAACCTTCATTTTGCTTTTAATTATTTAACCCAGCTAATAACATAATTGTTATTGTTGGAAAAGCTGCATCATTATCCCACCACGTAAAGAAATATATATTAAAAAACGAAAATCAAATTGAATCTTTTTTTTTCTATTAGAAATGCCAAACAGAAGGGATACAATAATTAAAGCAGAAATAATTTATCAATGTGGGCCAACCACCTGATACAGGCAGGATTCATTGTTTTTGGGCCCATTTTTGCATAAATTCCAGTCCAATGAGGGGACCAACTACCTAAACTAACCACCTAGGCTAGATGGCTGGAACCTCGTGGTCGGATGTGGACAAACATAGCTGCTGGCCGTTGGTGATTTTCTCCTAAGGAAATTGTTTGATAAAACATTGAATTGAAAATGATAAATTTTAATAATTTAATATTTTTAATACGTCCAATAAATCATATTAGATGTTATTTAAAATAACATTTTCGATAAAAAAATGTCGAATGAGATGCCAAAACCTAACATTGTCAATAAGCTCCAATCGTCAAAAATTAAGAGATTATATATATATATATATATATAATGGTGGTATATTAACAATTAACAGATAAACAAGGTAAAATCACATCTATTATGGATTGGATAAAATAAAAGACAAATTTTCCTGCCGCCATGGAACGCATCCTCTGCTAAGAATCATGAATATACATAAATGGTAGTGCTGTAGTTATGGGAATAAAAAATGTGAATCTCTTTGGCCTAAAACCTGCCCATGGAAAGCATGCTGATTTAGCAGCCAGCACTAGCTATGCTACTTAGAGGTGAGTGTCGGATAGGGGTGTGTACCAAACACGGATATGCCTAATTTTTTTTTCCTAAGTTTTTTCATATACTCGAAAGACTATAACCTCGTACCCATATCCAACTGTGTGTCGAATACAACTGTTGGATATGAGTACTCTAAGAAAAATGAAGAAATCCAAGTAATGCAGGTGAAAAGACAACTGCAGGCAACTATAATCACATTCAGGATTGAGGAGTGAGGCTTTGGAAAATTTACTTGATCAAGCAGAAGCACCAAAACTTTAACTAAGCCATCACGTGATATCAAGGGTTGAAGAAGCTTGAGCCACCCATATTGAGTGCAATTAGCACTAACATACTTGTAATCACAGCAAACCAGAATAAGGTTGATCCTGCAGAAGACAAAATATTGAATGCAATCAAGATAACAATTAACACATTACACATAATTGCTATGTTATTTGAAATCAAGTGTGAGTGTAATATATGAGTATGTGTCTGACATGGATACGTTTAATTTTTTTTCAAGTTTTTCCATGTATTTGGAGAGTCCTTGAAGGTCATTTCCCACACCCATATCCGAATGTGTCAGACATGAATACTTCAGAAAAAAAAAAAAAAAAAAAAAAGAGTCGAAGCAACATAACATAATTGAAACAAACTCTTAGATATAAATATTTGAACGCCGCACCTCCAGATGCTTCAGATCCTTTATCAGAATCTGACGGGGCAGACTCAGCATTAACACCACTTAATCTTGTTTTCAAAGGTCCTGTTCTTGATATGTCATCAAAATATTTGCTCCCCGGTTCAGATGACACTATCCCTTGAAATTCCTCACTCACAATTAAAGCTGCTAGAACATCCATAAATGACTCTTTGCTGGTTTCATCCGTTTGTTGCTTTACACCCTGCTCATATGTCTCATTTGATTCATCAGAATCAGACAATTCATCATCCGAAAAATCAGTATCAACAGATCCTGCCGCAGTTGTGTCATCTTCTTCATCCTCGACATAAGCTTTGTATGTCAATCTAAGTAATACTTCTCCAGAAGATCTCTTTCTGAACATTCCCCAACCTCCTTGCAAGACCACGATCTTATCTGTTGGAACAGTGTCCTCAAGAGTCCCCAGATCAACCTGAGAATTTCGATACATCAGATAACCCCATTCATAGAAAAGGGAAAAAAAAGTAACCGCAAAAACTTTAAAATCCATCATCAATTAGCCTTTGAATACAGTGAAATTTTATCATGAATCCATCTTTAGTTGTTAACAATATTCAATCTCAATCAAACAAGGTGCAGCAGCATCACAATATTGACATCCACTCTGTAGACTATCCACCGCTTCCTTAGGCGGGACCAAGTCTTCATCACCATATTCATAAAATCTAAAGCTCTATTTGAATAGTCTGTATATTATGCAACTCAGCAGCCTCAAATTGGAAACTTTTGCTTCTCACCACAAGAAATAGGAATCAACTGCCATGTTTACCTCTCCTGTACCAATTGTCAAATCAGTGAACCCAAGGGAGTCTTTCACTTGGATGCGTAGTTTTTCTTTTCTAGGGTTCGCCACAAGTAAATGAAAATCCTGGAAAGAATGAAAAAAAAAAATTATCGATTAAAGAGAATTTACAGCTTCAAATAGAAAAGTTCTGAAAGTTCCATTAGGGATGATAGAATTCTATATGGGAAGAAAACAATGTTAAAAAGCTGCACCTGATTCCAAATTGGCTCACCAGGAGGCCCAATAACAGTAGTTTGACTGTTCCTTTTACTGCGTATAACTTGATCCCCCAGAGTTAGAACAACATATGGATCAGTTTTGCCTGACAAAAGACGAGAACTATTGACTAGGGTGAAATGGAAGTGAAGCTATGCATGCATATAAAAGATTCTGCTAAGATATAACTATGGGAAGACCAATGCATACAAAAGATTCTGCTAAGATATAACTATGGAAGACCAATGCATACAAAAGATTTTGCTAAGATATAACTATGGGAAGACCAATATAACCCATCCTCATTGCTTATCTCACATCCAAGTTCCACAAATATAACCATTAGGCAACATTGATTAGTGATTTATATCTCTGTCGCTTGGACTCATCTCTTTGCTATGCCATACTCACGTCGATAGACTACCAACACTAGTAAGGGTGGGTTATGTGCCAAATCTTGAGTGAAAGTTTTGGACATTGTTTTAGTTGAGCATTCTTACCATAAAAAACATAAGAAAGTTTCCTGGAATCTACAAGAGTGACTGATAGTTCTCCAACAAAATCCTTGTTTTTCTCTTCTTGAATTTCTTCTGATTTCAAATCATTTGCGACAGGGCCAACTGCTTTCCCTTTTTGGAAATCCAAAACAATCTTCTTTGGGCGTACAAATAGTCGAGGCAAATCCTCGGTGAGAAGTTTTGTCAAAAACCTAAAAATAAATGTAGTCAGACACCATATGGATAAAGTAATAGAAAAAGGAGATACAAAGAAAGCAGTCCAACCCAGAAGATAAGTAAGAACACCTAGAATAAAATGAAAAATATTAAATAGCAAAGAAACAAGGAAAACTGATATGCTTCATCACTGGTAAAACCTTTCCATAAGCTGAAAGATGAATGGGAAAAAAATTATAGTAATGGCAGCAGCAGCAGCAATAATTTGAAGTACTACTTAATATTGCCAAATCAGTACCCATTTTTATATATAGGAAGCCACCCTAACCCACGAATAAAAAAATAAATAAAGGAAGAAAAAAAGAAGAAGCCTAATGACAAATGCCAAAATGTACTGATACTTGAAACTCAAATGGAAAACGACTGTTGTTTAGGCCTCAAGAAATGTGAGATAAATTCTCAATTTTCTATTCCCATATTTTTAGGGAAGTCCACATAAGAGGGTAAATGGTGCCCTCCTCTTGTCAGGAACAAAATTACCAAGGTAATCAGTCAGCATAACCAATATCAAGAAAGGCAATTAACCATCATTCATTTGTACAAATGAAACTCAATACCCAAAATCCAAGACATCTAGAGCGATAAAGTACAAGTGCAATAATGAATTTTCGGTAAAAAGTAAAAGGTGAATTATGTTTAAGCTTTCAGTTAGAGTATGTATTTAGTATGAGGATAAATGTGCAAAGTTGAATACTCATGTCAAAATGGGGAGAGGAAGAACAAAGAGAAGATGGGGGACAATACTAAAAAAAACACCTATCCATTGATGATCTTATTCAAAATATGGTCCTAAATATTTACGTAAATTGATAATGTTGAGGTACAACTACAACTTAAACTAAAAGCAAACAAGTAGGTTCAAATACAAAATACATTTCTTTCATTTGCCTCGATATATCTGGTTCTGACATATTCTAAATACCTAAGTCAAGAATTCTGAATATTGTTAACAACTAAAGATGGATTCATGATAAAGTTTCACTGTATTCAAAGGCTAATTGATGATAGATTTTAAAGTTTTTGCGGTTACTTTTTTTCCCCTTTTCTATGAATGGGGTTATCTGATGTATCGAAATTCTCAGGTTGATCTGGGGACTCTTGAGGACACTGTTCCA
>JBBYHK010000007.1:7088526-7106659 GCA_038382065.1 Adansonia grandidieri | reverse complement strand
ACATTTACTGAATGGCGGCCGACTGACTGAGCCGACCACTAGGCATCATAGCCTGACACCTAGCTCGGCGTTGGTCACATCACCACCAAATCATCTCACACAATGTCTCCAAACAAACCTTATAAAAGGGACAAACATGTTCACATGTAAGTATTCGACTCCAGGAAAACACATATACACTATTACATCGAACACTCCTCTGACTTAACCATCGAAGAGGGCTCTCGGAGTAGGAACTCCGACGTCCTCCTGACTTTCTCTGTGTTGCAGGGTTCTACCTAGCTTTTGGTACCTGCGAAGCAAACATCAATAGGTTCCTTACCTAAGGAATCAACTCCCACTCTTTATTTTTTAAAAATAAAAATAACAATAAATAAATAAAAATTAAGGTAAAATGATAATTACAGTATCTTTATTAATAATTTTAATAAATGCTATTTTTTTTGAATTATTATTTTGAATTTTACTCTTTTTTAATAATCATCAATCTATTTTTTTTTTGAAATTTTACTATTTCTTCTTTTGAAATTATTTTTTCTAATTTCACTCTTTTATAATAATGATCAATATATTTTTTTTAAAATTTTTTAAAGTTGTTGGACGAAAATAATTTTATAAATTTAAACAATATTCCTTGAGTCTTAAGACTCATCTTTCTTAAGTTGTTGGACAAAAATAATTTTATAAATTTGATCAATATCCCTTGAATCTTAAAACTCAAAAATAATAAATTGTATAAAAGATAGCTATTGCATGGCCCATGGGTATTTAAATTTGTATCTTCATTAGTAATTAACGGCTCCTCAAAAGATAATACTACTAAGTGTGAAAATGAGCTAGATTTTAGCTTCTTGACCAAACAAACCTCCATTAAAGATCTTGAAGCTCTCCCCCCAAGATCCGTTTTTTAATCAAAAGGATAATATAATAAGATAAACAAAAAAAATACCGCTGGTATAATGCAAAAAAAAAAAAAAAATCATCTAATGAGAGTTGGCAGTGTCAGTCGCTAGCTCAAATGGGTATAATTAAAACTAAAATATGCAAATTAAGAACTTAAAAAAATAACGGCAAAGTGATTTGAAGTATTTAAAAAATGCTCCCACATCGAATTAGACCAGAGTAATAAAAAATTTTTAAAGTTTGAAGGAGGAGAAGAGGCGGGTGTTTTGTAATATTTTAACAGTAGCAGTGGCGGTGGTTAATGATCAAAGAGCTCTCTTTTTGATGCAGGCGTGGGTATAAATGCAGGACATTTGCCATTACTCTTCTCTTTCAGTCTGTCTTCTTCAAAATAGACAAATACCCATTTCTTATCTCTCACTCTAAAGTAATAAAACTCTCCCCTTTATCGCTTTTTTTCCCTCTGGGTTTTTTGACTGTTTTGTAGCAGATTTGCTCTGTTGCTGAGCAAATTCTATAAAAAGCTTTAATTTTTGTGTTTGGGAGTGTTGAAAAAAAGAGAAGGCCTTGAATGAGAGAGCAGAGAGAGTACAAGAAAAGTTAGCACAGAATCTGAAAATGGGTATCCTTGTCTCTCTCCCTACTTTTTAGTTGGGTTTCTCCTCCTTTTATGGGTTCTCTGCTAAATTCTGACTAGGGTTTTGAATGAGACGGGTGGCTTTATTTATTGTGCTCTGAAACCAATGTTCTTGTCTTGGATTAACTGACTGCTTCTAATGGACTTCTAAATTTTTTTTATAGATTTTCTTTTGAGCTTTCTTTCTCTGTTCTGTTCTATCTGTTCGTTTTGAAAGAGGGCTTTTTCATTTGTGCAAGTTTGGGTACTTCCAATTTTTCAGTTGTTGCTTTGGAAATGGTAGCTGTTTCAGCTTATGCGGATCTTTGCTACGTAATTTGAATTATGTTTTTAGGGTTCATTAATTGAAGTGGAGTTTTCTTTGACACTTCTTCTAAGAAGTTTCTATGGTTTTTCTTTTGGGTTGGTTGAATTTCAGCTTTTTGGGACTATAAACTTTCTTATATTGCACGTTTTCAGACCCTTGTGGAATCAACTTGAACCTTGTTCATTAAGTTATTGTGTATTAATATTACGTCAAAGAATTAGATAATTTGCCCATGTGATTTGTTTGTTGTTGTTCTTTTCTACCTGTATCTTTTGTGGTCTTTGATCTTTGGTTGATTATCTTAGAGCAATTAAGGGTATTTTTTTAGGTACTGGTCAAATTTTTAAGGCTTAGTTTCTGTTCATCAGCCTAACTTTGAACTATTGGCTGGGTGTTCAAAGTTCAAACATAATTGTGGAGCAAAAGGCATAGACGGAGTTATTTCTGCAATTCTTGTTCAAGAGGGATGGATATAGGTGAAAAGGATAAATATGAGCTAGAAAAGAGGAATGACAATAACATGAACTACCAGGCACCTGGTATGTCATCAGATTGGCAGTTTGGTGGTGCCAATCTCACAAGTACTCCTACGAGTCTAGTTCCTAGTGATAATCCCTTGGGTACTGGTTCTTCATGTGCCTCGGCTTCAATGGTAGACTTTGGTTCTAACATTTGGGAGCACCCTTCTAATTCACAAAACTTGGTTTTTTGTGATATTAATGTACAAAATGGTGCAAGCTCTTCCAATGCAATGGAAGTTGGAAAAGGCGGTCCTACCTCTTTGAGAAGCAGCATTGATAGACCATTTGATATGGGATGGAATGTGGCAAGTTCAATGTTGAAAGGGGGTATATTTTTACCGAATTCAACTGGGATTCTACAGCAGAGCCTATCTCAGTTGCCAGCTGATTCAGCTTTCATCGAGCGTGCTGCCAGGTTCTCAAGCTTTAATGGTGGAAATTTTAGTGATATGGTGAACCCTTTTGGTATTCCTGAATCTATGGGTCTGTATACTAGGGGTGTGGGCTTGATGCAGGGACCACAAGATATTTTTGCAATCAGTGGGATGAAATCCGTATCTGGTGTGGAATCTCAGAAAAGTAAGTTGATTGCAACTGAAGCTTCTAGGGATGCTTGTTTGCAAGTTGAAAATAGGGCTACTCAAGAAAGCCCACTCAAGAATGAAAGGAAAAGTGAAAGTCTTGTGCGATCTAATGAAGAAGCAAAACAAGGAACTGGTGTCTCTGGCAATGAGTCTGATGAGGCTGAGTCTAGTGGTGGTGTCGGTGGTCAAGATGGGCCATCTGCATTGGATGGTGCATGTGGTGAACCTTCAGCTAAAGGTCTTAGTTCAAAGAAAAGAAAAAGGAGTGTACAGGTAACAAGTGTTTCTCAATTGTTTCTCTGATTGATCGTGCATTTTTTTTTTGGTTTATACTGTTAAGTTTATGGTAGGATGCTGAGGTCGATGGAGCTAAGGGAAGCAAACCACCTCTCGAGGCTGCAAAGGATGGTGCTGAAAGTCAACCGAAAGGAGACCAGAACCAAACTACAGTGATCAATAAAATTGTGGGGAAACATGGAAAACAAGGGTCTCAAGCTTCTGATCCACCAAAAGAAGAATATATCCATGTCAGAGCCCGAAGAGGCCAGGCAACAAACAGCCATAGTCTTGCGGAAAGGGTAAAGTTTACATGGAAAACCTACTGAAGTTTAGCAATATTTAGACCATCTGATTTGATTTAGTTGGTTATGACTTCAGGTAAGAAGAGAAAAGATCAGCGAAAGGATGAAATTTCTTCAGGACCTTGTGCCTGGTTGCAGTAAGGTATGTTTTCTTGGATGCTATAGATTAGGGAGTTCAATTGAATTAACTTCTCAGCAACAGTCAGAACAGCCAGTGTAGGTCAGTTTTTGAGGGTTTATTGGTTCTTGCAGGTTACTGGCAAGGCAGTGATGCTAGATGAAATCATTAACTATGTGCAGTCACTTCAGCGGCAGGTTGAGGTATTGGAACAGAATTCACAACTTAACTTTTCCAAACCTATGTCTCCCTAGTGATCTAGTGTAGTTGGTAATGATGGAGTGTTGCACACTCCAATCTTTTCAAAATGATCCGATAAGTATACAAACTAAAACACTAAGTAACTTGCAAAACTGTTATAGATTGACGATGTATATATTGTTACAATCTCAGGGCTTTTATTGTAGTACTCATAATAACCTTGCCTTTCAAAACTGATATTTGGTATAATGGTCTCACATTTTGAATCTCTATAACTCATCCACGAAATTTTCATCAATAATTCACTGATTGGCATATACCATAGAGATATAACTATCTGCTATCTTTCCTTTTTGCAGTTTCTATCAATGAAACTTGCAACAGTGAACCCGCGGCTGGATTTTAATATGGAAGGGCTTCTTACAAAAGATGTAAGTTGATCGGTGTAGATTTAGCATCACTTGTCTATATGTTTCTCTTCTAATCCATTAGAATACTTCATCAATATACAGATAATCCAATCACGAGCTGGTCCGTCAACTCTGGGGTTTTCTCCCAATTTATCTCTGGGCTATCCTCCATTACACTCACCTCAACCTGGACTTGTCCCAGGTGCTCTTCCTCTCATGGGGAATAATGCTGATGTTATTTGTAGAACACTTGGTTCCCACTTCACGCCAATGACTGGAGGATTCAAGGAGCCTAATCAGGTTTTCCTTTTCTTCATGTCTTGTAGTTCACACTTTATGTATGTGTTTGTGTATTTGTAGCGTCAAATGGTTAATTAATTGGAAACCCAGTGAAACCACTTGGCTTCAGTGTGTGATGTGAATGGCGTAAAAATGTTTTATCTGCTTAAACTTCACGGGCCTAAGAGGTTTAAAAATTTACTTTCGTGTCCATACATTTTGGTTCTAGATATCAAATGCATGGGAGGATGAGCTCCACAATGTTGTCCAGATGAACTACGGACCCACTGCTCCTTCTGACAGCCAAGAAGTAAATGGTATTACTCCCTTTTATTGACATCAACTGTGGCGTTTGGCCTGTGCCATGAGCTGAACGTTCTCAGATCCGACTATAATTTATCTAATTCGTTTGCAGGGTCTCTACCATCAAGTCATATGAAAGTAGAACTTTAATCCTTCTCTTAAAGGGGTCTATGGCTCTATTCCGGGCACAGCTCATTATGGCCTTCTACCTGCTATATTTATACTGCAGTCTTTGAAAGGTAGCCAAGGACATGCAAATCACTTGCTGTCACCATTTTTTGTACCGTGTTCTTATTGAATAACTGAAGATGCTATTGGCCTGGTTTTACAGCCAGTCACATTCGACCAAAGCTATGCATGCTCGAAGGCTGTTGGTTTGTTAACTGTATGTTGGGGCAGTAATTTCATTTTCGCTTGTTTAATGCATTAGATATATGTAGAAGGAAATGGAACTCCCTTGATCATGGGAATTGTATGATTGTCCTATAGTCAGAGAAAAGGTGTATTAGAATGTATAGATTGATGATGAAGAAGTCTTAGATGATCTCTTCTGTAATTTAATGGATAAGCAGTGAAGTATTTTGTTCATTTTCAGAGATGTAAGTTGCATTTGTTTATTATGTTTTTTAAAGGGCATAATGTTATTCAAATCTTCTCCATCATACGATTTTACTGAGGATTCATGTTATTTGTAAAGTAGTGTGGAAGGGTTCTACCAATGACCAAAATCTTATAACTTGGCTTAACTCGATCAAATGAATGGAATTTAACAGCTTTGAGTTAGCTGAAAGAGTCTTGCCAAAGAGGAAAGAACAAGAACGGTGGTCTGCCCAGGAATGACCAATGCCCCAAGCGGACCCATAAAACCAACGCTGGCCGAATCTCAACCTTTCTTCATATTTTAGCCCTTTCACCTTTCCCAAATCTTAAAAATACGTAATACATCTTTTGCATCTTTCTTTTAGCCTATTTTATTTATTTTTCTGGCCAAATTAGCCTAGGGTTTTATATATATATATGTATATATATAAATTATGTATGAATATACTCAAGAATCAAGGCCTCCTTTTACTAAGGTTTTTACTTTTCAGACCAAACAAACCCTAACGCGCATTCCCGCCACTTCATCGTTTTCAATAGAAACAGAAAATGTCTTCGAACTCGAACTACTACTGTTCGTTACTAAAAATCTGCACCGAGACCCGTAACCAAGCCCAAGCAAAGAAAATCCATTGCCACATTCTCAGAACAATTAAAGACCCGGAAACATTCTTATTAAACAATGTCGTTAATGCGTACGGTAAACTTGGGGATTCAACCTATGCACGCTGCGTGTTTGACAAAATTCCCCGACCAAATCTCTTTTCATGGAACACTATTCTTTTCACTTATTCGAAATCTGGGAATCTTTCAGAAATGAATGATATCTTCAACCGCATGCCTAAACGTGATGGGGTTTCTTGGAATTCCCTTATTTCGGGGTATGCTTCTCGTGGTTTGGTATCTGATGCAGTGAAGGGCTATAATTTGATGTTGAGGGATGGAGCGGCTAATTTGAATAGGATTACGTTTTCTACGATGCTTATATTGTCGTCTAGTCAAGGGTGTGTTGATTTGGGTAGGCAGATTCATGGGCAGATTGTGAAATTTGGTTTTGGATCTTATGTGTTTGTGGATTGTCCTTTGATGGATATGTATTCAAAAGCAGGGTTTGTTTACGATGCAAAACGAGTTTTTGATGAAACGCCAGAGAGGAATGTGGTAATGTATAACACAATGATTACAGGGCTTTTGAGGTGTGGTATGGTGGAGGATTCAAGGTGTTTGTTTCATAGTATGCAAGAAAAAGATTCGATTTCTTGGACAACTATGATCACGGGATTCACTCAGAATGGTTTGTATAGAGAGGCTATTGATTTATTTAGAGAGATGAGGATACAAGGCTTGGCTATGGATCAGTTTACCTTTGGAAGCATGTTAACTGCCTGTGGGGGTTTAGTGGCCCTGAAGGAAGGCAAGCAGGTTCATGCTTTTGTAATTAGATCTAACCATATGGATAATGTCTTTGTAGGCAGTGCACTTGTTGACATGTATTGCAAGTGCAAAAGCATAACATCGGCAGAGGCAGTTTTCAAGAGGATGACCCTCAAGAATGTTGTGTCCTGGACCGCACTGCTAGTGGGTTATGGCCAGAATGGGTACAGTGAAGAAGCTATTAGAATCTTTTGTGATATGCAGAGAAATGGGATTAATCCTGATTATTATACTCTAGGAAGTGTAATTAGCTCATGTGCAAACCTGGCAAGCTTAGAAGAGGGTACACAATTTCATGGCCAAGCAATAGTTTCTGGCTTATTTTCTTTCACAACGGTTTCTAATGCACTTGTTACTTTATACAGCAAATGTGGAAGCATAGAAGATGCTAATCGGCTGTTCAATGAGATGAATTTTAGGGATGAAGTTTCCTGGACTGCATTGGTATCAGGGTATGCTCAGTTTGGGAAAGCTGATGAAACAATTAATTTGTTTAAAAAAATGTTAGCCCATGGTCTAAAACCTGATGAAGTTACTTTTGTTGGTGTTCTATCAGCTTGCAGTAGGGCAGGACTAGTGGAAAAAGGGTATCAGTATTTTGAGTCAATGGTAAAAGAACATGGAATCATCCCAGTTGTTGATCACTATACTTGCATGATTGACCTTCTTAGCCGTGCTGGAAGGTTAGAAGAAGCAAGATGCTTTATAAACAAAATGCCTTTGCCTCCTGATGCAATTGGTTGGTCTACCTTACTTAGCTCATGTAGATTGCATGGGAACTTGGAAATTGGGAAATGGGCAGCTGCATCCCTTCAGGAGCTAGAGCCCCACAATCCTGCAGGTTACATCTTACTTTCAAGCATGTATGCTGCTAAAGGAAAATGGGATAAAGTGTCTGAATTAAGGAGGGGAATGAGAAATAAAGGACTGAGAAAGGAACCAGGATGCAGTTGGATCAAATATAAAGGCAAAGTGCACATTTTCTCAGCAGATGACCAGACCAGTCCATTTTCAGATCAGATATATGCTGAGCTGTACAAATTAAACCACAAGATGATGGAGGAAGGTTATGTACCAGATCTGAGTTCTGTCCTTCATGATGTTGAGGAATCAGAAAAGACAAAGATGCTTAATTACCACAGTGAGAGGCTTGCAATTGCATTTGGGCTGATATTTATTCCTCTTGGGATTCCCATACGCATAATTAAAAATCTTAGAGTATGTGGGGATTGCCATAATGCCACTAAGTATATTTCGAAGATCACCCGGAGAGAGATACTAGTAAGAGATGCCGTCCGCTTCCATTTGTTTAAAGATGGAACATGCTCGTGTGGAGATTTCTGGTGATACTGTTTTCTGTGTCCAAAGATGATGATGATGATGAGGAGATCAAACCTTTGGCTAACTATTCAAATGATCAAATCACAGGATTATTCATGTGAAAAGGAGATTTTGCAATTGATTGGATATGGTTCAAGAACTAGTATTTATTTTAAAAGATCGTCTTCTTAAATGTTAACATTAAAAACAAGGTACATTTGCTAAGAGAGAGTCTGATTTCTTTATATATTTATCAGTTAAGGAGCATAGAAGATATTCCAAATAGCATAGTTTGAAGCATTTCTATTACATAAAAGCTGAGTTTCATTGCTTGATATTAGTATGGACAGAGAATCTTATGTATCACAAGAGTGATTCTGGAATCGGTTCAATAATTTTTCTGAGAGCTACAATTTATTGAGGTAAGACATGATTCCACAATCTCTTCATGCTTTCAGTAACTTGCACTGTCATAGTTTAAGTAGAAGAATTGATGTGTCCACTTTAATGCCTCTCAGCATCTTATAAGATGTCTGCCTGACACATGCATGCATTGCCTGCACAATGATTGTTCTGCACACTGATTGGTTAATATGTAAGTTTGCTACTACCCATTTCAAAACGAGGTTATGTACATGCTAAGTGGGTCAGGTTTAGGGGTAAACCTATTCATGTAGTGAGTTCCATTTCAAATATCATAGCACCATAACTTTCCTTTCAGTTATAAGATCAGTTAATCCATTTTGGGCAACCTTAGTAATAATTTTAAATGATAAAAATACTTTTCTTTTTAATCCCTCCCTTTGTAAGCTTTTTTTTTTCTTTTACATTTTAAATGAAAAGTTAAAGGTATTCTAATTTTATGTTAATTGATGTCAAATGGGTAGATAATATAACAGTTAGATTTCTATTGGGTATGGGAATAAGATTGATGTGATAAAAGAAGTGACTGAGAAAGTTGTTTAGAAGCTGTGCTGGTTTGGTGAACAATAGTTATAGCTATAATTTAGGGCTTAAGGTGAACCAGGATGGTTGATTGGGGTAGGTGTAATTGGGGTTTAATAGAGGAGGTATTGCAGAGTTACACCTAAGGTTGATTGCTTTACACTGTGAGAAAGGCAATAATGCCAGAAAATTCTCTGATAATTAGTCTTTCTCTCAAAAGGAAGATCACATAGACACACATAGAAACTAAAAATATGTATGATGTATGAATGCATATTTCAATGAATGTTTGTGTGTTTTTGTGTATGTATATATGTTCATTACATATTCTCACATCTGGTTGAAGCATGCTGTGTATGATAGTCAATTCCACTAAGGTTTGAGCACTAATTGTCTATTGGAATTTGTGGGACATGATTTTGCAATAAGTTTACAAGAAAATCAGATCAGAATATACAACATAATTGTTCAACTGATACCAGTGCGAGAGTTGGTTGTTGAGAACAATATGATTCCAGAACAATTTTATTTATGCAGATGGAGGAGAAGAAGATTAGGAACAATCATAAAGATTTTGATCTTTTGCAAGGTACATGATTATTTCATTTGATTATTAATTGTATTTGCTGAATTTCTTTACAAGCCATAGAGGTTATTACAAGTGAAGCCATATTGTTTCTGAATGTGTATTATTAGTTATATAACCAATATAATGCTTAAGATTAAGAAAGTGGTATTGCTAAATTTCATGATAATACAAGTCACATAGGGTATTAAAGACTGAGAATATCACAAACACTTTCTTATGCTGACAAGTCCAGAAAGTTTATTGTATGATGAATCTCAATTAGTTAAGAAATTTGAGAACCTCTTCACTCACATTCTTGTGGTACTTTTCACGAAGCCCCTTGATCTTGCTTGTTGCTTCTGTATCATATTGAAGAGAAGTTGGTTATAATGTATGAGAAACCACTCCACACACATTACTGTGGTGATTTGCTACTCGCTTCTTGTTCTTGCTGTTGATTCTGTATAGCGTTGAAGAAAAGTTGTTCAAAATAATTGGATTAGCAACACCACAATTTGGAATTAGAGAGTTAAGAGTAATTACCTGCAATTGAGCACAAATCTCTATAACTTCAGCTACAGGAGCCCAATCGCCAAAATTCCTTTCAATAAATTGGTAAGCAATCCCAGTTCCACCTGTGCCAACTATAAAAGG
Organism: Adansonia grandidieri; assembly: GCA_038382065.1. Classification (NCBI taxonomy): domain Eukaryota; kingdom Viridiplantae; phylum Streptophyta; class Magnoliopsida; order Malvales; family Malvaceae; genus Adansonia; species Adansonia grandidieri. The sequence goes on along the minus strand of JBBYHK010000007.1, from coordinate 7,096,294 downwards.
CCCACCCTTAATTTCACCTTCTCCTTTAAAGTTTTGCTCTATTCCCATAGCTTTTGCACGCTTATAAGTTGCAATAGCCTGGGGATTGAACACAAATCCTGATAGAAACTTGTCCTTGAGTAATTACCCACCTCCAAGAGCTTTGAAGAATCCCATAGCCCGGTCAAAAATTAGAACCCTGCCCCAATAGTGGGGCCAGAAGTCTTTTACCTGGTATATGTATATATATATATATATATATATATATCAGGAAAAGAGGAGTTTGTCGGAGCACTATTTTTAATACAAAGCATATCAGGCACCTCTGATTCTATATGCTCATGAAAAGCTGCAAAAATTTGAACTTACAGTGCATCAAATATTGGCTATTTGGCATAGAGCTGGTGAGCTTCAGCTCTGCACATAACGCACCTGTTTTCAAGTTGCAACAGATTTAGACAACAAAACCAATCAATTTTCATCCTTTAAATGATATAAACATTGTTTCTATGTCAGTAAAATAAGGTCCTTTTATTACTTTCTTTTGGGGTCAGGGAATAGGGGGCTCCTTGCATCCAAATGTATAAGTGAGTGATTGGCTTTTTTTGGTTACAAGAAGTTTAAGTTCTCGTCTTAGCCCTAACAAGGAATCTTAATGTTCTACTTTTACTTCATATATTAATATTTGTGCCCAGCGCCTAGAAACTGGGTGTTGATGTAATTTAATTTGAAATTATAAAACTACCATTTGATGAAATTCCTACTTGACTAAGTTTGCAGTACTACTTATCAAACAAAGAACTGGAAGAACAGGTCAGGATATACAGCTGGCTTATGCTGCCACAGTTCTGAAGCTTTAATCGGTGGAGTCTTAGATTTCACCAAACGCTTTCATCCAAAATTTTATACATAGAGTTAATTTCTGAACTGATATGTTTTCAATAGCAGAGTAAGGCGCAGCATTGTCGACCACAGGAGGAGGCTCAGCTGGTCCTGCAGCAACAATCCCTTTAAAAACATATCCATCTTTAAGCTTGAAATCAGCCAGTGATTCTTCCAGTGACCTGTCCTCTCTTCTGGTCCTCCTGGCAAGATTTTGCTGCATTTTGCATCTTATTGAAGTTGACAGATGCAAAATTCTTTAACTGCTGTTATGTCTAGATGGTGTGCCAGTGATTGTCCTTGCAGTGAGGCCAGGTGATTTGGGCTGAAGATCTGTCTATGGATTGGTTCTATCAGTGAAACGTGCAATGTGTCCCCTCTTCATGCCAAATTGTGAAGATAGATCCTCAGTGCTGAAGTTAAGGATCTGAGGCAAGCATTTCCTGGAGGCCTCTAGCCTATCTTCATATTGTATCGGACCATGACCATGAAGGCACATTCTGATTTCCAGAGCATCCTGAAATAAAATAAAAAAGAAAGCTGTATGGGTTGATTAGTTTTTCATTTTGACAAGTAGAACGAAACAATCTCTCCCTTGGGTTTGTGCTATGCTGGATGTTCAACGAAGTAGGTTCTAGACATATAACTATCAAGTGAGAGTTTACTTAATTTTGAGATCTGAAAAGATTTTTCTTGGGATGAATGCTTGATGGATAACTAACCTTTTGACGTTGTGCCATGTTGATTGCATCCTTGTCCTGTGGGTTCATGATCTTTATCCCAACCTTCTTCCAATAATTTGGGAAGCAATTCCTTCAGAATCCCATTACCAACAAAATCTTCTACTGAAAAAGAAGCCATTGTCTTCTGAAATGAGAAATGATTCAGAAGGAGAAGCTTCCGTTATTTGAAGTTGTATGGATTGGGAAAAAAAAAAAAAACTGATGTTATTGATTTCGTCCGACCATGACACTTATAATAGATCTTTGATTGGTAAAATGCTATGGTGTTTTAAATAAGGTTCTGATTTCGACATTGTCAATAATGTAGAGATTTGATTTTGTCCTATTATCCTTTTTACAGATTCATTGCTGGCTATCAAGTGGCTTAAGAGATTCATCTGATATACGAAAGGTATATCATATTTGGGAGAATGGAAGCTAGCAAACAAATGCTAGAAAGTAGGATGTTGCTCGGAGACGGTTGTAAGCTATCAAACAAATGCTCAAGAGAACTAAGTATATTGCTTGGAGATGGTCGTAAGAAGCCAATGGTGATTGAGGGGATCCAAAGATCTACTTTGCAAAATGGAATATCTCGGAAGGTATTATCAGGAAGATGCTTTGGACATTGGAAACAACTTTTATTATGTCAACTACGGTATTTCACAAACTGCCAGCCAAATCCTGCCGTACAAAACTCAACAATGGGGTCAAAGATCATTTGGTGCTCCAACATGTCGGGGCTAATGTCCATCGGAAATTCACAAATATGTCAAACCTTTTTCTTTGCTTAGCCTCATTGATTTCTTTAGTAATATCCGATATACCCATTGTTAATCAGGATTTGCTGGGACTTCTGGACACGTTAAACTCGGAAAGGCTTCCATGAAATTTCTCCATCAGATATTGTTTTTAGACTAGCGTAAAGCCAAACTTGTTCCACTGAGCAACTTCGTCCCAGTGTATGAGTTTTTCTGGTTTAGCTTGTAAAGTTGATTATCCTGTTGTAACGTCTCAATCCCATATTGAAAAATTAGGAAATCCATTCTGATATTTATATAGAGATTTATACGCGTAGGATGTTTTGTTTGAGATAAAACTGTGAGATTCTCGTCACATAGTGTTTGGCAATGCTGCAATAGTATTTAACAGTTTTCACCTGTCTGGGACCACCTTAAACCTTTTCCAAAATCCACTCTAAACACACTAAACGCTTGAAATGGACTTCGGGAGATCCATCTTTTCCCAAATCACCATAAAGAAAGAAATGGTAAACATAAAATAAGTTCTGATTTTGTTCTTTCCATCACAACTTACGATGACTGATACTCTACAGTAATGTGCTGTACTTTCTAGACTCATACCTTTGACACTATAATTCGAGTGAATTTTCAGGCATCTCTTTTACATGGTGTAATAAGTAGATGAGTTGCTTGGCATCCTGTTTAAGCGTCTTAAAATATTCTCAGCCATCTGCCTCGTACTATCATCACCATGATGGAAAGCGGTGACCAATGAGGCAGGCAGCAACCTATCCTGTGATATGTCTGAAGCTGACTTATTTCCACCTTTCACTAGGAATTTCTCGATCATCCAAAATGATTTCTGCCACAGGCCCTCTCGTCTGTGCTCTTTCACCGCATTCAATATATGTCGAATAGCATTTCCTTCACTCAACATGCTCACACTCTTGTCCACATCAACCTTGTCATCTAACAAAGTACATATAGCTGCCATTGAAGCTTCAACTACCTCGCCATTCTCGTGATCCAGGCATGCCAACAACCTTTCAACAGCCTTTGCATCGATCAAACAAAATGTGGTTTCTGAAGAACAAACACCTCTATGAACTGGACATAGCACTGGCATCTTTCTCCTTTTTGATGAACTAGAAGATAGAAATTTCGGCAGGTGGAACAATTTCATGAACTTGTCTCTCTTTATTTTTGGTGGCTGTGATAGATTTATTGACTCTAATGAGAGTTTTTCCAGTCCAATTGCTGATAATCTTTGAACTTCATCACTAGATGTCTTAATGAGCAGCTCTGTGAACACCAATGTGAGGTTGTGAGTTCTAGCTAGGACCAAGATCTGTGGTTCATACAGTGTAGTCGTGAATCTAACAAGAATGCCAACTAGACCCTCTAAGTAAACAGTTGCATGCCTGCTAGTTCTTATGCCACTTCTTTGGATTAAAAAGATTCTCTCAAGGATTTTGGGGACAACATTCTTGTGCAGAAGGGCAAGGTTGAGTGCTAGGTTCTGCTGGGGAAGTTTTGCCAGGAATTTTGCTGAAACTGCCTGCTTCTCTGTAATGTGGTTAGTTTCATTCGGGCTCTCGATTAAACTCTCAGGTTGCCCCCTGGCTTTGCAAAGCCTCTCGGATAGTGTGTTACCGACATGAGGTGCAAGGGAGATGAGTAGCTTGATTGCAGCAACCCCAAGTTGTTCATACGGGTTGTTGATGAGTTCAATTAGAGTGTAGCTTGCTTCAGTCTCATTCACAACCGAGAAAATTGTTGCCATTGACTTGGGTGACTTGGACAGGCATAAGAGGATTCTGATGAGATTGATGTTGAGCTCATGTGCAGTTGAGTTCTTCAGCAAGTAGATAATGTTATAGATAACATAATTTGAACTTATCCTGTGGCCATGTGTAACATGGATGCTGTCATGCTCAACCCCAGACTCGAGAATATTTGCAAGTATTGCAGCAGCTTCTTTCTTTGAGTTCAACGGTTCATCATGTACCCTACGAGCGAAGATCTCTTCGGTCATACTGTGGACAATACCGGCTTCTACAAGTATCCTGCCATTTGGATGGTAAGATGAGATTTGTTCCAGAGCCTTAAATGCTGCCTTTCGGATAATGGTGTTTCCGCTTCGCACCATTTTAACGAGACTATGAGAAGCCCTCTCGGCCACATAGGTTTTGCTGTCATGACCAAGAACAACTTCCCCTAAGTAGCTTGCCATTTCCATCTGCACTTCCTTGGAGCCTGTTTTACTTAGACATGTCAAAACATGTTTCAGTAAATCTAATAGCTATTAATGTCGGGTTTATGATCATCTAATCAATGCTGTAATTTTATTATTCGGAAGGAGGTCAATCATAAATGAATCTAAATTACCTTCCGTTAGATGATTTAAAAGAGGTTCCACGAATCCGTACTCTGCCATCCGCTTTATGTTACCCGGATATCTCTCCAGGTTCTTTAAAATTTCATCTGCTTTGTGTGAAGCAAAGGGATCAACCTGACGGTTGTATTTGATTCTGATCAGAATCAAAATTGCTCCAGTAACCGACCCAATTTTTTCAACTAAAGCTTGAGATCTTGAAAGCTCAAGAAAGAAAAGCAATGATGCATGCTGGACTGACTGGTGGCTACTTGATAACAACTCAATTAGTGTTGATAGATCCATTATATTAGCAATCATTTCCTGCGAAAAATTTTATGAAAGTCTTAAATGAAGGATATGTCATTGATATTTAGGTTAAGCTATACAATCATGCATTTGAAATAAAAATATCAGGAAATGGTAAAAACCAAACCTTTCCTTCATCGTCTTCCTCAGTTAATTGTCTTAATAGTTCCAAAGCTCCACATCTGATATCAATGTCTTTGTATCTGAGTAACTTAATGAGCAATGGCAATATTCCAACAGTAAGCACTTGTACCTTATTGAGCTGATTCCTTTTGCAGATATGTTGCAGATCCCTTATTGCCTCTAGTATCATACTATCTGAACTAGCCAAAGATAATGCGATGCGGGCAACCTTGATCCTTGCAGCTTCATTCCGATCCTTCCATTGCTCTATCGTTGTCTTTAGAGCAACATTGGTGCTTAAAACTCTGCTTGTGAGCTTCTTCCCTGTGATTGGACAGATTGTATCCTCTAGATGACTTAAATTTTCAAACCACTTCGTTATCGCCTCCCTCTCATAGGTCACTCCACTTTCAATGGTAACTGGATCATCCATGATCTGCTTAGTTAATGGACAGAAGAACGTGTCGTACATGGGTTCGATGTAATGAGCTACCTGTGGCAATGTTCTCAAGGATTGGTTTATGCTCTCATACTGGCTCCTCCGACTAAGGAAATCAACTACGAGTGGTGTGTTCGAAATTTGAGAATTTTCTGTGGAGACTGCAGAGACTTCCACATTGACAGAGTAAAGATCTGATTCTATTGGCATTTGTTGTGGCATTTGAGAACTTCCTATTGGCAATTTTGAATTCTGATTAGGTTGCTCTGATGTAATGGACATCTGTGGTTCTTCTAGCTCTTTGGTTCGTGGTTCTTGAGGTTGCTTAACTTCAAAGTGGACATTCTGCATTTCCTCAGAGAGCAACCGGATTGCAGTTTCTGCATATTCCTGGCCCCCGAATGTTGCAGATGGTATCAAGCACAAACATTCACCTATGTCTTTCACCACAGCTTCTAGCTGGGCTATGATGCTTCCCAGTTCAGCATCCGAGACCAGTTGGTTCCCTCCATGGCATTCTCCCACAAGATCTTTTGCCAGATTGACATTCTGGGAAAGAGATTGTAGGATCTCTTTGGCATTTTTTGGGGTTTTCTCAGTATACTTTAACTCCATTATGGCAGGAAAAACCCGATATAGGTAGCATCCAAATTCAATAAAGCTTTCCTGCTCTACTTCTATACATGCTACCCATTCTGTCACTGCTGAAATATCTGCCAATAAGGATTCAAAAAGACTAGCGAAGGAACTGTTGTCTATCTGAAAAAAAAAAAAAAAAAAAACCGAAGAATTGAAATGTTTAATTAATAATGTTTGGTCAATCGTAAGTATTTTCTGTTTCTTGTTATTCAGAAAATAAGATCAATATTCATAGTCCAGGATTCTGTCAACTCCTTTTCAAGCATTGTTTGACAAAAATAGAAACAGATGCTGGAAATCATTGTGAACTGATCACTTTGGTAATTCTATTTGTTCCAAACTGAACAAATCTTGACTATATAAATCATTTATTTATCTAAAATATGGGATGCTTGAGAAGTTCACCATGGTTAAATCATTCTCATAAATTGGCGATGGTCTAATCTATGGTAGCATTTTACCAAGCTGTACATGGTTCTAAGAGGTTAGCCTATGTTATCCAGACTCAAAGTGAGTTTCAAATATGGATATGTGTTCTATATATATATATATACACTTAATTTTTTTCTAAGTTTTTTTGGGGATTATATTAGCATATGCAGGCCCAGGATAAAATATAGAATCTTACTGGCGATACTGAAATATGGAAATGCTAACAAGCAAGCCTTTCTTTAAAGCAAAGTCCCAATGGAAGCATTGATCTTGACCCTCAAGATTGCTACTTAAGAAAGGCTAGTTGAGAGCATGAATTAAACAAAAAAACTGAAAGAGAATAAGAAAGAGAAGGATTTCGAGAAGCTCATACCGACATAATCAAACCAGAGCTGCAGCCTCCAAGGATCTTCCTATAGAGAAAATTTGCAGAACCTGGAAGACTTGAGGGTTGGAAGAACAAGATTTTCAAGAAATAAAAGAAGCTCATTGAATCAGTCTGTTTTCCAAGGTAGTTCAGCATTTTTTCACGGTAGTCATCCTGAAAGTGACCAATTTTTATTAATTTCTTGATATTAAAAAGTCAGAACTCTGTAATTATCTTCTATACGTAATTATTATATATTGACTTTCATGCATATATACATATGGATATGATGAAAAAAAAAAACATTTTGTCTGACAAAAAGGAAGCAAAGATTAAGAAACACAGTATGCCAGCCTCTAGTACTCGAAATAGGTGTTTGAAGAACTGAAATTTCAGCATGCCTTTATTATTTTTTAAGGTTTCTTTCACAAAAAATTGAAAAAAGCCTTCCAGTAGGATAGCTTTTTTTCTTTGAGTCACCCAAATTAATTTCAATCAGTTTCATTTTGATTCGTAGACTCATTTTATTATTTAAAAAATATTAAAATATTATTTTTTATATTTTATAATTAAATTTAACTAAAAATATTTTTTATTCGATAAACAGTATTTCGAGTTGGTCTATACCAAATCACTAAATATTAAATATATTATGAATTTTATTAACGAAAGTTGTAAAAACATTATTTAAAATTATTATATGTAATAATATAAATAAGGAAAACCTTATTATTATTATTATTATTATTATTATTATTA
>JBBYHK010000007.1:7034020-7053670 GCA_038382065.1 Adansonia grandidieri | reverse complement strand
TATGAAAACAGAATCACTTTCAATCAGGCTTCATTAAATTAGCCTACTCAAAATGCTTTGTGTCAATTTTCCAATCTTTAATTTTTACTCAAATCTTGAGAAATACAAATATCGTAAGACACCAGCAGCCTGAAAAACATTCCCTGGTAACCATGATCGACATATATATATATATATATATATATATTCATGGTTCAGCTTTAGCATCTTGTTGCTGATCATCAGAAACTTCTTGTGGTTCGTCAACAGATCTTGTTAAACATTCTTCTGGATTTGTATAGAAGTAATCTTCTTCCTTGGGCTTACCAGGAATCACCAATCTTTTAGCTGAATTTCCCATCCGATCTGCATGAGCTTCTTTCATTTCTGATGAGAATTCTTCCCAGCTTATTGATCCAGCTCTGTATAGATCCACTAAATCCACTATAGCCTTTCTGTCCAACAGAATTGTTTTCTTGAACCCCAAGTATCTGAATAGGATTAAAAAAACCACCAATCATATACAATTGCTGCACGATTGAATTTATAACAGGTATAGTCGACATCGAAAATGTATAGTATGGGACTAAGTTATCCGACTGAATTGAATATTAAATGAGTTTTTTTTTTGATACAGTTATACTCAATATTTTTAGAATTTTTTTTTTCATATATTTGTAGAACCATATTCTATACTCATGTTCTCATATATAAACATAAGATATGAATACTTTAAGAAAAACAAAAAAATTCGTGTATTCATTTCAAATACCGTCTATGGCCTTCAACGACTTTGGCCATGTTCCCTCCATTTGTCGGAACGAAAATATCACTTTCCACTGCTACATAATAATCCAGTGCTGCCATCTGGTTTGAATGGTTCCTGAAAGGATCAAGCTCTGATGGTGGTAATAATGTCTCCTTCTTCACCTGTTTTGCAAAATGCCCAGCAAGAATAACTTACCAACAGCTAGAGATAAAAACCTAGACTCAGGATAAAGAAAGAGGTTGCTGATGTTAAACATGCTGGGTGTCACATATTATGAGTGATTGCATGAAACCGGATAAGACCTGGATTTTATTTGCTTTAACTCTCAAGGAAAGTCAGGTAAACTAACCAAATTCGGATAAGCTGCTCTGAGAGTTGCCAATCTCCTTTCTCCTCCATATATATCTCCAGCAGCTATATAAACTTGGATAGTTGGATCGATACCCAATGCCTGTAATGTTAACGCTGTCTCTTCAGGAGTTAAAGGGCACAAACCTGCTAGTCTTTTCTTCTCCGAATCTATTACTTTTTCTTTCCACCATGGATATGCATACCTGATTACATCATAAGTTAAATTGTAACCAATATTATCATTTATTCATTAATGATAAGTATTTGGAACTAATATTACCTCATTTTTGTTAACTCGTCAATCTCTTGTTCATTGCAACCTTCATTACAACCAGAGAATGCTATCATGTCCATTTCGTATCTGAGATGAAGAACTAAGAATGGACCTTTTTCCCTTAGAATCCTAACAATCTTCTCAGCCAACGCCTGTATGGGTGGGGCAAACCTGAGACCCTCATAGTTTACTCGGCAACGCAGCTTTTGGACCTCGTCAGGAAGTCCATTGTTAGCAAGCCTGGCATCAGTCTTCTGGAAATGCACCACTTCATGTGTTTGGATTCTCGGAAGAATCTGCGTATGTAATTATAAGATAATCATAACAATTTATGAACTGATCCCATCATATCTTGTACATCAAAGAAGTAAGGAAATATATATATATATATATATATATATATATGAATAGCTTACCACATTGTAGTAATATGTCATGTTGGACCAGCTGATTGGAGGCATTGAGAATAGTGATTCGGCTACCTTCTTCTTTTGCGCAGGAGGTAACTCTTTCAATATCCGAACTTCATCTCTCAGTGATGCAATGAAGTATTCTACATCAAATATGTCCGCAAACTGACTGCCCATGACCAAAAAAACAATTGGAATTTCTTCATATATATGTTGATCGATCAATCAAACCCCAAATTCATAGTTTACTTCAATGAAAAAATAATTAACTTTAAAGGGGAAAAAAAGGGTGCATGGCAAAGTAAGAAATGACATAAATCAGCTACCTGTAATCATTCCAGAACGATGTGTTATCTAATTCAGGAACTATGAGGGTTACATTTAAAAATCTTGCAACTGTAACCATATCGCAGATCTGCATATACATTAATCAATCAAATGAAAAAAACAATTATACATATAGCAAGTGGTAATTAAGACAAGAAGAAGAATGATAACAAGCAAACTACTTACACCAGATCGCATCTGATTCAATCCTCCATTTGAAGAAACCATTAGATAACCATTGTTTTCATAGACCCCTGCAAATTTTTAGTCCAAATTGCAGTCATACAGTAATTTGACAGCATGGAAGATAGTACTGTGTGTGGAGATTGGAAACAATAAAATTTTCTGAATATTTTTCATTTTCCTTTTATTCCATCCTCTATTTAATCGCATTGATTATTCATAAAGATAGTAAATTTTGTAAAAACACTTAGCCAAGAGTAAACTCAATTTGAAAGTGAAGTCAAGGAAATTCTTCATAAAAAATTATTAAAAACTACCTTAAAAATAAAAATATATTAAGGTATCTTAATTCTCAAATTTCACCTGAAGAATCAATAATTAATATTCACAACATATATTGATATATGAAATGGATTTAATAATCATTAATGCTGAATATTTTGTCATAATATTCAACCAAAATAATACCTATTTAAATCAAATATTTACCTTCAAAACTGTTCATATTTATGTAAAATTAAATTGTTAAATATGCTGCTTTTAATTCTTTAACTTTTTTTTTTTCCTAAACCTGACATATTAAGTAAAACCTATCTAAGGTTTTAGTTTTGACTCAATAATTTTAATTCATGAAAACTTTAAAAACCCGTATAGCCAGAAAATGAAAAACATAAAGTATATAACTTTATCTAAGAACTATTTTTCCATTTATACAGAAACATATGCTCCAGTTAAATTTTATTCAACACATTATGTTGATCATATTTACACATTTGACACCAAAAAAATACGAAACATGGCATACATACATTATTCATATGTAAATATATATATATATATGTCTTAAACTAAAATTTTCTTTTGTAATTTTGGGAAAATGGTGCTTTGTTCCAGAAAGCACCCTTAGCCAATTTTATTTTTCTTGGTTAACTAAGAAGTTGAGGCCATAGCCAACATTCTCAAGGTATGGTGAAAATTATTCAACACTAAAAATAATCAACAAAAATAGCAACTAAATTGAACCAACTTCAAAGTTCAAACCATATAAGAGTAAGGAAGTTTTACGTACTTTCAGGGGGAAGAGGATAAGAAAAGGTAGATTTTGAGGTCCTCGGTGATGAAACTATTTCACCCAGTGATTTCAACTGCATGGCAATGGCCCAAAGCAGCAGCATGCTTAAAGCTCTAGTCACCCACAACTTGAGTCGAGCCACTCTAATCCTGGCAATGATTAAGCTCTTCAGTTTCTCAGCCTTAACCATGCTTATATACTTCAACCTCATCTTACTGTAGTAGGGTTTCTCCTTCACTTCTCCACACTCTGAATCTTCAAAACTTGCCTCAGAATAACCCATCCTAAGCTTTTTCAATTCTCTACAATATAAAAAATAAAATAAAATAAAGATATTGTTGTTGATAATAAGGTCTGTGTATCATCAAAAAGATGGAAAAAATTACCTCATAAAAGTCAATGAAGCAACTTATCAATGGCTTCCACGTTAAATACAAGGCATTTGGTTTTTTTTTTTTTTTTTTTTTTTTCAGTTATATTTTTTGCTTACCAGGAAGCTGGTTTCATGCAAAGAACTATAAGAGAGGATTATGGGGTTTTAAAGTGATTTTTTTCTTCTCATTCTTTCTTGCTATGAAAGTATTCAAGAATCGTACATCAAGCAATTGACTATCCAAGGCACGAGGAATTTGTTTTTTTTTCTTTCTCAATTCATTTAACATAATTTTATGAGATGGGTCCATTAATTTAATACATTCGATTTAACTGCAATAACGAAAAATAATATTCATTATTCTAGTTGAAACTTCGTGCTATGCATTTTACGTATTTTCTTTAAAGCTGTTTATTGTATATCATTATCTGAATTTACTAGTAGTATTAATACTAGCACTTAATGTTATTTACTATCCGTATTTATAGTATTTCATATACATGAATAAATTACAAGTGATAATATTCAATGAAAGATATGTTTTCTTTTTCCCCTCTAGAGGCAACTATAATTACGTTGGAGTTAATTGAAGATAATTATTCATTTGACATGTATAAATTTATTGCTTTAGATTGTGTAACAATCGAATAATGAATACCAGACAATCATAGATATAATAATATATCTTTTCATCGTTTTTTTAATAAGTTTCATTAACAATATATTATTTAGAACAATAATAATGTTGTATTAAATGTAATAGTTATAATTTTTTTCCCATCATTTTCAATGCACATTATTTATGGCAAATTCTTTATATATATATATATATAATTTCTTGTAAATATGTAATATAAGATTACATATATCATTAGTCACCCAACTACGCATAAACGATGAGATATATTAAAACATGTTTTAGAAATCCAAGAAAGCAGTATCGTAAACTTCTGTTGAGAAAACATGAAAGACTAATCTATATATTCAGTGATCCAAGGATGCCAACAAGCAACTTCCACACACAAAGTTCAACTTAAAATATATATATATATATATATATATATATATAAACTCTGCCTGCGAGATATATAAGAATGAATGTAATTAATTAAAATTTTGGCTTGCACAAACATCACCGCCTGAGCTGCCAATCAAAGTGTCGTTCAACAAACAGAAGCATACATCCATCGCTAAAGTAAAGATTAAATGAAAGAAATCCCTCTGTTTAAAGTTAGTTAAAAACCTTTGATGAGAGCCAAGTTTATTTGCTAATTAATCTGAATTTCCCCCATAACTTTCACCAGAAGATTAAAGCATATTCATAAGCAATTTTCTCAGACTGAAAATAGCAGCCACCTTTACCAAACTCTCCTCCACTCATTCGTCTTCAGCTTAGAATGACTGAAGCAGAGCAAAAAGAACGTTAACTGTTTCCTCTTCGCTTCGGTGTATTATATGCTGATGATGTTGAAGTTCGATAGAAAATTCAATGAATAATAATAAGTTTGATCCAACTATATTTAAATCTTTCCTGACAAGTAATCTTATTATTATTATTATTATCAGTATTGTTGCTGTTGTCGTCGTTGTTGTTATTATCATGGAAATAAATAGATTACATTTTGTGGGCAAAAACGAAATATTTTCCCAGCAAAGGAGAATCAAATCCCATAATCCAGATTCCATGCCATCCAAACCCTAGCAATTGAAATTTCTCTTGCATGGCCTCATCAGAGTATGTGTCTAGCACAGCTACGTTCAATCTTTTTGTAGGTTTTTAATGTACTTAGAAAACTTTTGAAAGATCATATCTTATATTTATATTTAGATATACATTAAATATAATTGTCAGACGTGAATATTTCAAGAAAAATAAAAAATTCGAAAAACATAACTCTTACCACCTATTGTCATGCTTCTCAAAGATTAAAATAGGAATCCACAGCTAAAATCTTCAAACTGTCTCAAATAACACAGGGCCTTCAAGCTGTCTCAGATATTTATACATAAGATTTCCTCCAAGGCTTCCGAAAATTACCAGTCATACAAAAGAATGCACACACTGTTTCTTATTCGATTCGATTCATTCCCTTATTGTTCACTAGAAGAAGAGTGTGGAATTTTCTTAAATTTAGACATGGTATGAACAAAATTCAAGATTCAGATGCATTAACAAGAACAATTTGATTAAAAGAATGAGATTCTCTGTACAAAGGCAAACAATAGCGTTAACTAAATAAACAAATAGTAAATCATCTCTCTTGTACAAAGCAAACATATATCATAGTCCTAAACCCCGAACAACTGGATCGAATTTTGTGAACTGGTGCTTCTGCTATCCCCACTGCAGTCTTTTTCTACACATAGCAGCAAAGTTTTGACATTTATTCCAACATGTTTCCTCCGACTGCAATTCTTAACTTTAGTTCCTGCTGATATTCTTCTTCTCATCTTCAACATCCTGCAAGCGGGCATAAAATATAAATCATATGTTACAACCAATTCAAAGAATGGAGAAGCTTGGCAGAGACATCAATAAATTGAGGCAAAACTTATAAAAATGTTACAAGATGAAGATCCAAGGATTCAACTGGAAGCATTTTATGGAGTTACGACACCATAATAAGAGGTAGTATGAAGTTATTCAAGCTTACAGAATTCCCAATCTTGTCAAAATCATCACCAAAGCTCCCATCACCATCACCATCGTCTGAAAGATATTCAAATAATTAACAAATTGACATTAAAAAAAAAAAATCATTAAAGAAAACATCTAAAATAGAAAAACACATCATTTGAGTCCAATTCATATCTAAATGGTTTTCTATGACCAATGAAGCTTGCTACATTAATGCAATAATGTGTTGATTAAGTTGTCCACTATCGCAGGTCATAACAAGGATATAAAGACCTCTGCTATTATCACTATGTAGAGCATTGAATCAGCCATAGTAAGTTAGGCTACGCAATCCGCAATCAGGCAATAATATGACTCTCAAGAAAAACATCTTTCGGACATATAATTTGAAAACTAAGTCATCAGCATAAAATGTTAAAAACTCTTAATTTACTTCATGAACAAGCAATTCAAAATATCAACACTGCAGGAAACAAAAAACATATGAAGATCTTATATATTTGCAATCAAAAAATGAATTTCGATGAATTTACCTCCACCACCATCGCTATCTTCAAAATCTCCCAACAAAAATGTATCCAAGTCTTGCTCGGCAGATGCACTAGAAGTTTTACTTGTCAGGCTAGTTTCTGACTCCTTTGTCTTAAGCACGGGTGTTTGATTCGGTTTATCCTCTTTTGCCCCCTCCTCTGCTCTCTTTCTAACTTCCTCCATGTATTGCTGCTCGTAACTGAAAATACAAATACCTTACATCAAACTAAGAATTCGATCCCTAATCGTAAATTATAATCTATTTATAATAATAATAATAATTAAATACTTACGTGCCAACATGAGTGCTAACAAGAGTGAAATATATCCTCCAAAATTTTCTTTCCTTCATAACACGTGGACACAGTTCATATCTTAATTTCTTGATTTCCTGCATAAGAACAAAGTTTTTCACATAAATTATTAATTATTCAAAGTATAAAATCCGAAATTCTTCATGCGTTTCTTAGTAAACTTAGGTCTAGTTTGGTATTTCGATTGCAATTGAAATTTACAAATGACAAAAAAAATATATAGAGAAAAAATTCATCTCAAACAAAATTTTTATCACAACTTTACTTTGTTTAGCATTTTATTTTCGTCCAAATTCAGCAATTACGATGAAAAACAACACCAATCAGAATGCCAAATGTAACCTCAGAATTGGAGAATCTAAAATGACATGTAATTTTTTTTTTTTTTACCTTAACAATAGTAAGAACAAGAGTGGCATGCCTCTCTTGCCATTCACTCAGATCCTTCCGTACATTGGTTCCCGTAGTCGTCGCATTAGACGGCTCCGGTTCATCTACTAAAAAATCTAAACTTTTAGATTGAATTTTCTTTTTTGTTTAAAGAAGATTAAATTAAATGAAAAAATTACCTTGGACAGGGAAAGGGAAGTTTCGGAAAGTACTAGAAGTAAAACCTCTGACAAAGTCTCTCAAATCATCAGTGAGACCAAACTTCCGGAGCTCCGAATCAGAGATTGGTGGAGGATCGGAGAAGGTGGAAGCGGCGGAGGTAATGGAGAGGGCGGAGAGTTGGGGAGGGATAATATCGGAAATGGACTTGGATAGGCTTTGGATTTGGATTTGATCCGCTTGTTTGAGAGCGGCGGTTTTGAGTTCATCGGCTTTCATGGTGGCTTCCAGAGCAAACTCCTTGGACTTCTTGGCGGTTTCGGCGACTAGATCGGCGATTTTGTTTGGCGTCGTTAGGGTTTGCGACTTCTTCGCCGCTTCTTCCGCGAAGGATTTTGCTCGCTTCCAAAAATCTTCCATTTTTGGGATCTTATGGCTTTGATGCTTTGCCTCTTCTTTGCTGTTTATGTACTTTAGGTTTTTTTGTAAAATGGCGTCGTTTAGAGTTCAGGTTTCACGGTACGAAAACGTTTGCCTCACGGCTCCCGGTCTTCTCGATGAAACAAAACGGCGCTGTTTCTCTAAATAAGTCTTAATTTAATTACCAATTAGAAAATAAATAAAATGAAACAAAAAAAAACTATAATATATTTTGTTTTCACAATATTTAACTTATAACTTTTATATATATTTTTAAATTATTATTAATATACTTTTAGTTCTTTTACCTCTAAAAACTTACCAATAAGTAGGATGCTCTTAATTGGATTTAAAATAGATTAATCAATTAAATCGATTTAATTTTATTATCGGTAGTCAATTATAAAAAAATAAGTTAAAAAAATAATTTTTAATTAATTCGATTTCATAAATTAAGATAAAAATGTATATTATATTTTTTAATCTTGAACGATGTTTGTAAGTTTATTTTGTTAGAACTCTTACCTATCACGGATATACTTTGATATTTAATTTTTTAATAAATTTTACTGTTTATTAATCAATTTGTTTTAATAGACAATTTATAAATTCAATATAAGTCTTAAAGAAGTACTCGGTTATTGATCCGATCTTTAAGTAACCTCCCATCATCTTAAATTGTTGAGTACCCAAAAAAAAAGAAAAAAACAAACTCAATTTTATAAATTATGCTCTTCCTATGATAATGAATTTCTTTCGAAAGGTATCATTTCTTCTTGTGAGTTGTGAATCTTATTTTTAAAAAAATATTTATATTTAATGTATACATAAATAAATATAAAAATATAATTTTTTAAATATATAAAAAAATTTAAAATTAAATTAAATATATATTTGTATAAGACCTGCTCAAAATCGGGTTATCCATCCAAACTCGAAGGCCCGTCGAATATTTGAAAGTGTTTGAACAAAAATATTAGGTTCAAAAAATGAGCTTTGGTAAAAAAATTAGGCCATATTAAAATATGAGTCAGACTTCGGCTTCAATTTTTAAAGCCTGAGCCCACCTGACTAGGCCCATTTTATTATTACATTATATATATATTTTATATTTTATGTATTATTTAATTTATAAAATTAATAAAAAATTATTAAATTAATAAAGATTAAATTTTTTAAAAAATATATTTTTTAAAAATAAATTATAAAAAAATATAATATGAGCGGATTTAAACAAACTTTGATTATCCATTTATAAATATAGATAAACTTAAACAAAATTTAAAATTTATATTTCAGACTAAGTCAAACTTAAATAAACATATTTAAATATTAGTATTATATTCAAACTTAACCTTAATTTTACTTGATTTATATCCATCAAAATCTAGATAATATAGTTACTATTAGTTTCCTCTTTGCTGCCATTCAAAGTTGTTCCGTACATAAACAACCAGCCAATATGGTTGAATCAATCAAATGCCAAAAATTGTTTACTGTAAACGAGCAGGTATGTTGGGATTTCTAGCCCCCATTTTCACTTACCTAGACAAACTCTACAAACAACTCAAACTCCCTAGCCTTGTTTTACGTCAATAAAATCTTTTTTTTTTTGGAAGGGGGGGGGTAAAAGATCATGTCGGCCATAAACATTAAACAAAAAGAACACACATTCCTCATTTAATTAATTACAAAAGCATTTAGTGCTACTTTATAAAAAATAATAATTTGATCCTAAGAGTTGGTTATCTGTACTGTTTGCGACTGAAGAGCAGCAGCAAGCAGGAGCCAGGAGCCAATGATCATCACCCCAGGTTTCAAGGACCAACCGGCAATGACTTGTTATGAATGGGGCGTCGTCTTCTTACATGGGAATAATCCATTGTAAAATATTGTGAAATGTCGGGCCCGGCGCCCTCCACCCATTCTTGCCGTGTGCCTCGACTATTTCCACCATGCATTGTTGTAGCCTGCTCTTTCAGGTATGCTTTGCCTGTCCAATGTCACCACTTTTACTAATTATTATTATTATTATAGTACTTAGTTACAAATCAAAGATATCCTCAAGGCAAGTTTTTACACTACCAAGTTTACAATATTTTTTTAGTTCCAGATTTACAGTATCAAAACTATCAGCATGCAGTCGTGGTCATACCATTCATTTTCATTTAATTTTTTTGCTTTTTAACCTTTTGCTACTAACTAATAGTATCTCCGTCATATGGATTTGGGTGAATATATGATACATATATTTATTAGATATTGGTACACTTAATTTTTTAAAAAAACTTTTACATATTAAAAGTATCATATTTTATATTTTTATTTGAATATATAATGATAAAAGTGTCAAATACAAATATTTTTGAAAAAATAAATCTGAATAACGTAAGATAATACTGTTTAACAGAGCAAGCTCGGAACAAATTAAAAAGAAAGGATATTGTTTAAGGAAATTTTTGGCAATTTTAAGTTTGAAGAGGAAGATGACCTAGCTAGATTAGGCAAAGGCCAAAGTCTGTTATAGTCTCATTCTCAAACAGGTCAAGTCAGGAGCTGGGTTTTCAAGTCAGAAAGTAACGGAGGAATATGCAGTCATATCATGAAGGGCGCAAAACAAAGAGCTTGAATGGGACTAGAGCTAGCCGAAGCTCCATGTTATAGTTTTACTATCAACCATATATACAAAAGCAGTTTTCCACGTTTATTTGTTTCATTGCCGAGATGTGGAGACTCCTAAATGGACTAACAACGTTCATTTTCAGTGCTTTTCGACTAGAAAAATGCAACTAAATAGAGCCTTGGATTGGACACTGGATAGATATATCACCTGAAACATATTCCTTCTGCTTGGAGCTTGACATTGAATGATGAGCTTCATTTGCTTTAAACTGTTCCAAAAACAAATGGCAAATTGAGTCTATTGGAGATTGTAATTTTATCCGACTATAAAGATTGTATCTTTTCTGGATAGATTCTTACTGCTACTTCCTCAATGAATCTGAGCTTCCTTGGCAGTGTGGGGTATTGAGAAAGCTGATGAACTCCTTTTGCTGCTCATGATAAAGCCGTTAAAACTCAATAAACAATGGGAAAAAAAAAGGCCTATCGAGGAGACAAAAGACAAAGATCGAGGACCTCTCTATATTACTTTACCTTGTTGTTCATTTGATGATTGCACCTGGATTTGCAGGGAAGTACAAGGTGTTTGCAATGCAAAAAAGGTAAAACTCAGCACTGTAATGAAGAAGACTATCAACTCCATATCACTTCAATTCTCTGAAGTTCTATTTTTTTTTTGGTTTGTTTATGGCTACAGCTTCTAATTTTCTCACTGTGGTTTGTTTTTATATCAAGCAAAAGCCGACACAAAGCACAAAAATGCAGTGTCCCAAAACGCTTAGAGGGAAAATCTAAAACCATTTTTTTTTTTCATGTCAACAACTATAAGGTAGAAGTAGGACCCTTGTCTTTGTTTTATTACAACAAAGCCTAAGACATATCTCCATCAAAGCACCCATTATGTTGCTAATTTTAGTAATTTATGATCTTTTGACTGCATATTAATTAATTTCTTTTTTGCCTTAATAGAGAAACAAAGCATTTTGATCATTTGATACGATGTAATTAATTCTTAGCATAATTCTTAGTGAAAAAAAGTTGCAGGCCAGCTCATATGTTAGGGAATACTTCAGCTTTGTATATTCTTTCTGCCTAATGGGGATTAAGAAACTGATTAAAAAGGTCAAAATCTTATAGTTGTTTATTGATACTGCGGATTCTAAAATAAACCACTTTCCAGGGCCTTTGCTGGTTGACAGCAAAGAAGATTTAAATTGGAATTTCCCATAAAAAAATGTAGCCTTGCAGATGATTTTTATGTAATATTATATTAATGCCAAAAGGTGGTAGACAAAAAAAAAAAATTCAAATTTTCCTGTTTCCGTTTGTCTTCCGAGGAAAGAAAATTGAATAAGGGAAGACTGAAGCGTTTGCAGGATCCCTTTTTTCTTTCTTTTTCTTTTTTTCCGTGCAGACTTTATCGAATGAGTCATTGGAAGAAGATCCATACCCAAACCAATGCAGTCAAATGTAATTAATTTTTGTTGTTGGAAATCCTTTCGTTTTTCAAAAACAAGACACGTGCATTTGTAGTAACCCGTGAAAGACCAACAAAGGGAACACACTCTTAAGTATAAACAGCTGTTGAGAGTGTGAGTTAAACTGTTAAAACAGAGTTCAACTAAGGGTTTTTTTTTTTTTATTTGAAAAAAGAAAATATTCTAATTCGATTCTTTGAATATATAATTCGAGAATCTTTCTAATGCTTCGGTGTGATAACGGACTATTCTTGATTGCAAATGACAATATAATTCTTAAGTAAAATTTCATTGTCAATACTTTTTCTTATGCTGAAGACTTCCCGAAAAAAGCCTAAGATACGATTCTAGGTTGCTTCATTTCTATCATCACCATTCCCCAATGACAAGCCTTGATTTGGCCTATCAGTCACCTAATCCCCAAGTGGGATGGGAATGAATAAAGCTAGATTCAAACCCCACCCCACCCTTATTCCCCCTTGTGACGATACGACAAGCCAGCCAAGAAGCAGAGAAAGGAATGCTATCAGCTGAAAGGAAATACAACAAGGACGTGCAAGCTGAAGGAGAGATTCTAGAAGCTGGAAGGAAGAATGTCAACAGAATGACAGCTGAAACGCAGGTCACCAATGAGAAGGAGAATCTTGCTGTAAAGGAATCTGTTGTTCAGCCTCGAATAAATAATTGAATGTAATTAGAGCTTTTATGTTTCTATTGGTCACAATTTTCTATTTAAGGAAAGAGTGTAACAATCGACTAGCATGAATAATACAATTACAATTCTTCTTCTGCTTCTCTTATCTATTCTTTCCTCTCGTAACTTTTCAAGACAAATCTGTGACATCCTGGTCCTCTCTCGAGGAGTTAATTTGTTCGAATTTTTTACCAAGTCTAAATTTAATTCAACCCATAAATCTGAATTATTATTAAAAAATTATATTTTATATTAATATTTATATTTTTTATAATTAAGTTCGATTAGGTTGACCCGAACTGATGCCCCTGGGAAAAAAACAGAGAAGGCATCTCCCCATTCTTAATTTGGACAAAATCAGGACCATGAAATAAATAATATGGCATTGAAATGATTGTCCTGCACCACTTAAGATTCAGTTTCTATAACATTTAACAATGCAATTTGATCTTGGAATGCAGTGAGTTTAGCATATGAGCTCCTTTATGAACAGGAAAATTCGAGGCAATAGTAAGAATAACAACTATGAAGAATGAACTCTCTTTTATCAGGTATAAGCAGATATTATAAACAAGAAAGTCAAAACCAAAACATGGAATTCTATAATGACACATGAAAATTATAACATATTTGCTTATAATTAAATTCACATGCGTGAGATCGATAACTCTAACCACGATGACACTCTTAAAATCTACTGCACATTGCACGCCAAGCGAGAGAAAACGGGAAGATGTGTATAACTTGATAAAGCAAAAATAAATAAATTGGTATAAACTATGGGTAGAAGAGAACTTTTCAGAATCTACAGCAAAGAAGGCGATGCCTCCAACTCCTATGCTTCCGGTAATGTCTCCGGTCAGCTTTTGCCATTCTTACTGGACTGCTATTCCATTCAGGCTGCAATCTGCTTCGAGGAAAATAACAAAATAAACAGTTAGTTATGACTGGGATATATAAAAGGAGAACTTAGGAGCAAGAAACAAACAGTTTGCAAGTAAATTACATAGGGAAGGCAAAGGAACGAGTGCTTGTCGTGCTGCTATCAGATCTAAGAGATAGATTGCCTGAATATGCTATTGGTCCAGAGAGAGTTATTAGACCGGTTACAGGCCCTGCAGCAGAGAAACTAGACTCTCCATTTCCGTGTTGAGGATTGTTTGAAGAAGGCTGATCAGCTGTGTCTTCAAGCTTGGGTGTACTTCCAGTCTCAAGAGGTTCACGATCAAGAATATTGCCACGACAATAATCTTTGCTGCTTAATGGTGCAGAAGAGCCAAAGTCAAATGCAATGCTTCCAGTCTCCGGTTTGCCATCGTTAGATACCTCATCGACAAGGTAGCCGCTGGTTGATTCCGTAGGGGCAGAGGCCTGAGCAGGACTGATCGTGGTAGCTTCCTCTTTCCCACCGTCTGATTCTTCAACTGCAGAGGCCAAAGCAGGAGCTGATAGAATTGCTTCCTCTTTGCCACCGTCCGATTCTTCAGCTGCAGAGGCCAAAGCAGGAGCTGATAGAATTGCTTCCTCACTTAGATTGTTCGATTCTTCCACTGCAGAAACCAAAGGGGACATCACCATGACTTCCTTTTTACTTGAGTTCTGCATACAAATCAAAATAATTCATGTTACTTCTTAAGATGTGAACCCTACTGAACCCCTAATAGAATACTATCGTCGACAATCTAGATACTTGTCACATATTCATATATTTCTAACTGAAATATTGTCAGACTGATGGAAAACAAAATTAACATGATTGTTATGCTTGTTTAATACTTTGGGCATAAGCATAAAGGTACCATCCATTATATGGAATTATCAGAAAACAAGGTGCCCTGTAGCTAAACTCAAACATGAAAGCAAAAAATATAGGCGGTGATAAAATGTAATAATGCACATTTCATTGCATACATAGTGAATCCATTATGTTATTACATGAAATTTCAATATGGTAAATTGAAATTTTATTACTTTGACGGAGGTAGGTTTACCTGAAAGGACTGTTGTTCGATTCCATCAGTTCTACAATCGGAAGACACGGCTTCAGATTTCAAAATGCTCAATTCTGGCAATGGAAGTATCTCTTCAAGGGTAAGCAACTCTTTGGAGACATCATCTGTGGACATTTTCATTGCATCATCCTTCATTTTCTTTGTCAGCATCAAATCGTTATCGCATTGATTTGGAATTCCCTTGTTAGACCCATTTTCTTCTGGAGATAAGGAAACATCTTGCATAAATGTATCGGCATCGAGTTTTTTATTAGAGCCACATTCATGGTCAATATTGTTGCCGGATTGCTTTTCTTCCAGAGACAAGGAAACATCTTGCATGGGCATATCAATCTCCAATTTTTCTTTCATCAGTTTACTGTCTTGATCCTTTTCAGAAGGCGGAAAGTTGAGATCGCTCTTCACATCCAGACCACTGTCAACCAAGAACTTGTCCTGTCTCGGAACTCCCTCATCAATACAAATGTCCTTGACAACATTACATGTACTCTCTTTAGAACAAACTACCAATTCAGGCAGTTCACATTCCATTACACTTTTGTCCAAATAAAAAACTGAGTCCTGAAATGGATCCTGATTCTCTGAAGAATGAGAATTTGATGTCACACAATCTATAGCCTTCTTTTCATTACCATTGGCAAAGTCATGTACACTCATTGAAGAATCGATTTTTGACGCTGTCCATTCATCTCTAGTATTCTCTCGATAGAGTGAGAAATCTGAATCCCCATCATTGCCCTTTTTATCATGCATGACTCCATTCTGATTTTCCTTCACAATTCCTTCTGCATTCAGTCTGGTGGAATCCGGAGGCTTTTCTTTGTTCTCAAAAGGTTTAGTGTCAGCTGCGAAGGAATAAGGCTTTAAGTCACCGTTGTAGCCAATAGTTGAATGGCAAAGCACTTGTTCACTATCTGCAAGTACGTAAAAATATGCAATAAACACCATAATCATCGTATATAAATGATTAAATATAGCTGACGTAATATCATTCACGAGACTGTAACATCTGAAAGACAAAAATGTAGAACACCACATTTGAAACCATTTAGTAGCCATGTTAAGCATCTTCATGCTGTCAAAAATTAAACATAATATAAAGTATTAATACACTAAATCAAAACTGACTTGCAGTAGATGAAGAAATTAGAAAGCAAAGTTACAACAAATGGCTGCCAATTCTTAGCCCGAGATAGCAAAGACAGGCAGAGAGATGCCAAGATGAAGAGAAGGAAAATTAGAAATGGTGTTATTACCGAGTTTCATGCTTTACATTGGTTGCCTTTGTAATTTCCGAGAGTGATATTCTTCATCCATATACCATACGCATTTAAGAGGTACTCTGAAAATGAAATGCAGCACAAGTTAGGTCAGCAACAAACTTGAAATTATTGAAGTTTCCCAACAAAGATAAAACGGAAACAGCTACGAGAGGCAGACATTAAAAACAAAATTGCTCAAAAAGGATGGAATAAGAAGATTTCGTTAAGACAAAGCAACTCATACGATCAATTGAAACCACCATGTCATAAATGTTGTCCGGCTAAATTACTCAAAAAGGAAAACTACCATCTACCTCCATGATTGCTTTGAAACATTTTGCCCAAGCATAGAAATAGATAAAAACTCAAACAAGGAGTAGAGGACTGTATGAACCGAGCAGTCTTAACCTGAAAACTAATTGATCTTAAAAGATTAAAATAGAAATCCAGGGAGCAGAAACTACATCCAAGCTCATTTATTAGCTAGGAAAAACCAATAATTATCCAATTATATGCACCAAAAACAAAGCCCTAAACATCCAAATCACAGTTATTTTATAAACTAGAATAAAAACAAATACTAATAATTAACTACTAATTATCCAATTATATACAACAAATAAGAGTGTAAAAAGTAATAGTTACCAAAAGATTGCTCCATGATAATGGGGAATCTTCTTTTTAATCAGTCCTTAATGCACAAAAAGACGAGATTAAAAAAAAGTTTTTAACTTTTAGAAAAGCTGACATAAACTTTCAAAAACTATATTATAACTCAAAATTTTTAAATTGATTTTAAAACCCCAAAATGAATCTTATCCCTTTGTTCAACAATGCCGCCATCTGTTCTGTTTCTACCTTTAACTAGATCTAACCCATTGCAAATTTGCAATTATTTATAGAAAAAATAAAAAAAGGGAATCTCATATTGGTTTAACTCAAATAGATGAAAAAGATGCAGTAGAAAACAAAAGGAGAGAATATCAAAGATCTGAAGCAGATCCCAACAAATACAAAAACCCAAGAAAAGAGAATCAATTATACCCAAAAAAAAAGATTAAAATAAAAGATAGTTGTACCTTTTATTTCTTCGTGATTCAGAACATGAACTTTCGTCAATCGTCACTGCAAAAGCCAAGTAAGAAAAAAAAGGTTATAAGTGAAAAAAGAAAGGGGATCCTGAGAGAAAAAAGGAATAGTATATGGAGTTTGAGGGTTCCCAAAGGAAGTTCTTTCCTTTTTACCTGAATACGAATAAAAATTAAGAAGCTTTAAAAACCCATCTTTTTCTTTTTTAATAATAATTGAATAAAAGAGAAAAGAAGAAGATTTGGAATGTTTTAAAAGGGCTTTTTAACAACAAAGGGAAAGAGCAAAACAAAGAGAAAGAGTATAAAATGGAAAGACAGAGTTAATAAAATAGAGAGAAACAGAACATATAAATTAACAAAGAAATGAGTGAGTTGTAATTATCGAAAAAAAAAGTAATAAAAAGGATCAAAACTCCATAGCTATCTGTTATTAATAGTTACAGCAAACCAAACAAACGCTCTAGTTTCTTTCCCCTTTTTTTTATTTGGTTTTGGGGTTCTTGGGAGACCCATAATTATCCCCACCCCGTTTTTGGAACTAAATTAACCACACTGATAACGCCACTTTACCTGTTCACTTTCTCAGGGGAAAAAAAAAGAACCCAAATTTTCCTTCCATCCAAACAGCAACAACCAAAAACAAGGGGCAAAAAAACTATCTTTTCTCTTTTTCCCTGTCCTTTTGACCTTTTTTTCTAAGCTGACAAAGATGTCGAGAATCTCAGCTGAGCTCCCTTTCTTCAAGTCAAAATGGTTTTGTTTGTACTGTTTTTTCCGCCGGAGAAATTATTTTGTCAGTGAAAACGGCAGCGAAATAGAAAGACAAAAACCAAATCAAACCAAGGAAAGCTTAAAGCTGCAACTGCTAATCCAGTGAAGATGACGCTGATGTCGTGTACACGTGTTCGTTTCGCTCAACCTTTTTCAAGTCAACGTTTCTCTCTCACGGAAATAATCCTCAACAACTGTTTTCATTATAGTACCGATGGTTCTACCGTTGGATTGAGTTAAATGACCTACAACTCTCTTTCCATAAATAAGGCATGGGCTGCTCACAGTCATGTTAAAAACGAATAAACCAACTTAATCGAATTCTTTTTATTACTCAATTGGCCACTGATATTATTTAATTGATTATTAAAAAATATTCTTGAAGAATTTTGATAATTTATTAATTTGATTTGGTTAAGTAAAATTGTTCGAATTAAGCATATGGCATAGCTTTTTATGCTTTGCCTTAGGTTACATTAATACATTTGAATTTGATATTTGAATATATTTACAGTTTTGTTTTACTATGCTTTGCTTTTGGATTTTGGTTAGATATATTTTTATGAATTAAGAACAAAATTTACAATTAGCTTGCTTTCGGATTTTGGTTCTCTTAACTATTAATAGGAAATTCGATTAATAAAAAATTATCAATTATTAATCGAATCAACCGTTTAAACATTTATACCAATAAATAATGTTTTATGTTGATTTTTTTTAGTATTTTTTATTTTTCACTTGAGAAATAATTTTTCAAGATCTTTTACAAAATTTAAATTTTTATTAATAAAAAAGAGGATATCTATTATCTACATTAAAAAATTTCATTAAAATGTAATAATTTAACGGTGATTGAGGGACGGGTGTAAGTGTGTTGGAAAAGGTATAATACAGTGGATAGAAGCTCACGGATAAGACCCTTTCTGGGGATCGGCAGGGGTTGATTGGTTGACCAGGTTTTTTGGGAAGTGCCAGGGTGCACTGAGGGTAACCTAGAACCTTATTCTATTTATTTTATTAATATTATTGGGATAAAAATATGTTATAGAATCAATTAATTTTATTTGAAATTTAATAATTTTACATAATATACGAATATATTATGTGTAATTTATAATAAATTAACTTTTGTTTAAAGTTTAATATATTAACATATAATTTATAGCAAACTTTTTTTATCAGCAAGTGATATTTCTTTTCTTAATAGGAAATTGATTTTTATTTTTTTTTCCATTTATGAACAAGGAAATCAAAGAAAGAGGAAACTTTACAACAAAATATGTCGACATGTCTAAATCATTGCCATTATGTTTTCATAAATAGCACTACCATTAGCTTTCTTTCACTTAAATTAAACCCTAAAAAGCTGTTTTCTTTTTAAGAATTGACTGAAGGCAAAAGAAAAATTGGTGGAAAACTAGGAACTAATACATGAAAAGCAAACAAAAAAAAAAGTTGTTGTATGTAGATCATGCAGCCTAATTACATTTTAGCTAGCATTAAATTTGATCATATATATATATATATATA
>JBBYHK010000007.1:7019133-7033920 GCA_038382065.1 Adansonia grandidieri | reverse complement strand
TTTTTTTTTGCTATAAAAGAATTTTGGTGAAAAAAAGTGCAGTCCTTAAACTTTAAAAAAGAAAAAAGAAAAAAAAAAACAATATTGGGTATGGGGATCTTAAGTGAAATTCCATGCTTGAATGGTTAATAAATGGTTCTTATAAAATATATGAACCTTAGTAATAGTTTCATTCACATGCACAAATTCTAAATTCTATTTAAGCATTGAGCAACTTCAAAATCTCAATTGTTTTCTGTTTATTCTACATGCAATAAACTAAGTACCCTTTTTCTAATTCTTTTTTTCTTTTAAATCTCTTTCTGTCATTTTTATTAAAAAAAATATTACTTGAAAAATAAAAAAAAAATACATATGTTGAAAGTTAAATTCAAACTTATTGATTGACATATCTATCTATTTTTTTTCAATGAAAAATGTTTCAATGTTAATTAACTCTACACACACCCATACATTAAGCTAAATAATGAAAGAATAAAAATACTATATAATTATCTTAAATTTCCAAAATGAAAAAAAAATGTGGGATAACTAAACATATTAATTTTTAAAATAAAAATTGGGCAAAAGTAAATTTTCACTTTAAAAAAAAAATTGGTAATATGATAATATTAATATATTTTTAATTTTACAATCTAATTTTTACACTTTTCTCAATTGAATTAATATCGCTTGACTCGTAGACGCTAGCTCAATAAAAATTTTATATAATATAATATAACTTTCATAAAAAAAATATATAGATAATTTGAGTTTGACATTTGCTTGACTCGATTATACTTGTAACTTGATCACTAGATTTTAAATAAAATAGTCTAAGTTAACAGAATAAAAATTCATATGGTATTCTTTGTAACACTGAAAAAGAAGAGATCAAATTCTTTTGTTCACACATAATAGGAAAATTTATATTTCAATTAAAAAAAATCCAATTCAATCTTTTTCATTTTCAATGCTTTCAAATGCATTTTTTTTCTCTTAGTTTGTATTTTTATTTATTTTTTGAGCAATTTACATTGATTCCATGAACTTAGCCTTCTCTTGACTAATTTAGCTAAGACCTAGAAAATTATGTTTCTTACTATATTGATTAACTAGAAATCTAGAATTACATATGTCAACTTTTTATAATAATACAAAAAATATATAGTTTTTTTTTTAAATTCTTTTAACAAAAAATTTGATTCATGTCTTTTCATAAAATAGACTTCTTTATATAAAAATTGGAAAAAAGGGAAATTGTTTGAAAACTTTGCTTTGAAATATTATTGTCAACGTTTTGTGTGTGTGTGTGTGTGTGTGTTTTTTTTAATACTTGAAGTGAGGTGCTTCATTTGACACTTTTAAAGGAGAGTCCTATTAAATGTGGAAAAAAAAACCTCAATCAGTTGATAATATTAATAACGTAATATATATATATATATAACATTAATGAGTCAAGAAATGAATATAAGTATAAATATAAGTATAATATTTAATATTCAAGCAATTGAGTGAAAACCAAGTTATATAAGTTTGGAAGGAACATAACAGCTCAACATTTATTATTATTATTATTATTATTATTATTATTATTATTTAGTTCGGCTGCTAATATATCTACCAATAAGATACGTAATTAATATGATCTCGTTGCCCAGATTTAATTCATTAACAACGAATCCATCCCATTTTTATCACGGCAAATGTGACAATATGAATTTCTTTTGAAAATTTCAATTTCTTTTAATTTTTTTTCGTTTAATTCATCTGGAAAAAGAAATAACGTATTTAAAAAGTTTTTAAAACTCATAATTTTCATAAATTTACCTAGCATGTATGTTATCTAAATTAATGCTCAATTTACAGCGTGACATGAAGTTTTGTTTTTTTTTTTTTCCAATTCCAAAGGTCTGAATTGTGATGCAATTTTGAACAATTTCAAACACTAAAATCCAAAATAATTATTGTGACAGAAAAAAAAGATAAGAATCAATCTCCAAAGTTCCAACCTCGATCCAAAACGACGAAACTAGCCAAAGATGACACAATCTCAGTTGTCGAGAATTGGACAAGTGAGGGCGTGTGCGAGGAGGACAAATTCTGTTGAATTCTGCGATTTAATTTGCTGGGTCTCATTCACTTTTCGACAGATGTAAAATTGACAAATGGACAAACCTCTATTCTGATGATGACTTGGTCGGCAAAATCCAAATGTTTTTTATTTTTTATTTTTTTATTTTTGGCAAGGGTATGACTCGTTAATGACTTCGCATCCCTCTCTCATTCTTTTTTTCTTTGGGTTACAGGGGTGTTCTGGATTTTATTGATGAGATAACAGCAATATATTGACAAACTCCATGGATGCTTCCAAAGGTCATATGTTGAGCACCTTTGATTTTGTTTGGTTTGGTTGGATGCTAGTCTGAAATCTGAATCATATTCATACCTCATGGCTAGAGTTGCTGATAACGGTCTGAACCGACCTGAATTAATAAAATTCATGCCTCTTATAGACCGAACGGGTTGTCCGTCACCAGTATGTCTCTAACAGTTCTAATGATGTCAACATGGATCCTAACAGCCAACGGAATTTTGGCAAATTCTGCAAGTTTCATTATGGCCAAATCAGTTTTGGTTGGAAAGAAGCATGCTTTAAGCCACTGTTTTGTTTAGTCAAAATTTGATTAAGATTAAATATCAGTAAGCAATAATTAAGAAGGATTTATTTCTGTATAGATATGTAATATTTTGACAATTGGCATTATAATCAAGTCAAATTTGATAAGGCTAAGTAACCAACGGTTTGACTTTGAATCGAAGAGATGACTTGAAAGCAATAGCAGCCACTGCGACCATGAAAGGCTATGGTCATGTAAAGAAAAATGCTGATTTTCTCACGGTTGCAAGCCCCCTTGGCTGCAAAATTGGGCTGAAGTGCCAGAATATCTAGTCACATTTTGACATTTGTTGGAGATTGGACTTAGTTTATGTTTTGGAAGCCTTTTCAAGGGCATTGAATCACATGCACAAAGCCGATTCGAGCTTTTTTTTTTTTTTTAATTACAATCTTATCACTGTCTAATTACGAATTTAAATTACAATAGTAAATATTTTTATTTGCATTAATTTTTTATTATATATGTAAAAAATGTTGCGACAGTCATGAATAAGCACCAAGGGGCATTGTGCTATAATATATGTTCTGACGCAGGAGAATTTGTACAGCTGATAATAATCGAAACGAGAAACCAAAGGCGGAGATCGAATACAAGGGATTGGGTTTCAGGAATCATTTTAGAGACCCGCAAATCTCAAAGCAAGCACTAATTGAAGTCTTTTTTATGGTAATAATATAAATTTTTTTTATTTATGAAAGTAGATTAAAATTAGATTATTTATTAAAATAGGTTAATTTTTTAAATTAATTAAAAAATCATCATTTCAAATGATGATTTCTGAATTTGTAAATTTTAGTTGAAAAATTATCAAATTAGATAGCAATTTCTCAACTTATTGCAACAAAATCGTCAAATGAAACAACGATTTCTCAATTAATTTGAAAACAATTACAAAATCCGATGATCAGAGATCAAAATTTGAAGAAACAATTGAAAAATCACCACACCTATGGAATTTTTTTTATTTTTTTGTTTTTTTTTTCTCTTTTTGTTCAATTATAAGGGTCAGTTACTCGTGACCCTTATAATTTAGGCTGCAGCAACCTTTACAGAGGGGTATGACTTCTATCATATGTCTTAAGGTCATGGGTATTTTATCCGTAACCTTTGTTTGATGGAGGGAGAGAGGGAGCCCTCTATAAAAGGAGCTCCCTCCCTCCTCTTCTCGATATAATTATAACGAGAAAAAAATTTTAAGAAGAATATAATCAAGTTAAGGTATTATTGAAGGTTAAGTAATCGAGTTAAAGTTTTTTTACGGATGTAGTTGAATTTTATTCATAAAAGTAATTTTCGATATAATTATATTTGTTTTTGTAATTATTTTTTATTTTCATTTGTAAAAATTTATTAATATTGATTATAATTACTTATACGTAATATTTATTTTAATTTTTATGTATAATTTTTTAGATAGTTCATCTTAAAATCATAAAATTTAGTTTGATTGTGTTAGTATTTTTGGTTGAAATATTAGGGTAGTTTCAATTTTTATTATTAAATATAAATTATTTAATAATAATTAAATTGATTTTTGTTGCAATTAAGTTAAAGTTTTGTTCACTTGATGATTGCAAGGAAGAAGTTAAATTTAACTTTGACGCATTCCAATATTTCAAAGGTATGCGATTTTTTTTATAAAAATTTAGTTTAATTTTTTGTTTTAAGGCTAGGTAATGATGAATTTAAATGAAATTTTTTGTTGTAGGAAAAATTTTGATCAATTTAATGGCGTCATCATCATCATCATCGTTATTGAGATTACAAGAGTATCATATATTATCAAGAGTATTGTCTGAGGTACTAAATTATAAATTTTGTTAATGATATATTTAAAACTAATATTTTCTCGATGTCATTATCTCAGATGATAAAACATACATCATTAAAGTGTACAATTACGTATACATAATATTTATTTCCATCATATTAAAAAAAAAGAGAGATCATTAATTCTTGATTAACTAATCTTTACAATCAATTGAAAATTCGATTAAGCGGTAAAAATTTATTCTCACATGTAGGGTTTTAGTCTTGTTAGGTAATCTAGATCTTAAAATATTTAATAAAATTTAAAAACCCCTTCATTTTTCAATTATTTGATTAGTCCATTATTATTAAGTATACTTTTCTTAATATTAAGATTGAAAATTAATTTATTGAACCTTCAAAATTCTTTTTTTATTTAATTTATGATGCTAAGTTTCAAGCACATAGTTTGGGTTATATTTATATTTGTCTTTCTTATAAGTTTACAAAAAATGAATTAATGACTTTTTGAACAGGATACTCAGTTGAAAACACGATCACGAAAAGCATTTTTTGAACCACTGAATCCATTAATTGAAGACTATTTAAGAAGAATCGGATTTTACTATGCAACCCTAGTTAATCTTTGCCAATATGAGGTAGGACTAATACGTGTGTTGGTTGAACGATGGAGGCCTGAGATGCATACATTTCATTTTCCATGCGGTGAATACACAATCACACTAGAGGATGTTGCACTTCAACTGGGTCTACCAATTGATGAGAAGGAGGTAATAGGGGGAAGTCTGTTACACTAGAAGGCTTTATTCGAAGAATTGTTAGGCGTGATCCCTCCCGAAAACTTCATTCAGGGCTCAACTATCAAAATGACTTGGTTGATAGAAATGTTTCGTTATATCCCCGAACATGCAACTGAACGACAACTGGAATCCTCTACTCGAGCATATATTTTATGCGTCATTGGTGGAATGTTAATGCTTGATAAATCTGAAAATCGAGTACATTTGATGTATCTTCCACTTTTGGCAAATTTGAATGAAGTAAGGAAGTATAGTTAGAGTTCTGCATGTTTAGGGTTCTTGTATAAGGAACTCTGTTGTGCAACAATTGGGGCGACACATGACATAAGTGGCTGTTTAATGCCGCTACAATCATAGGCATGGTACCGGCTTCCATTTCTTGCGTTGATAGTTAGAGAAAATTATAAACTATGAGACGAAATACGAAATCGCCACATGAATTGACGATTTCTCAAAACAAAACAAAAAAAGACAAAAAAAACCAAAAAAAAAAAATTCCCATGCTAGGAAATCGCCATATGATATGGCGATTTCTCAATTATTCTTTCAATTTTCGGTCTCCAGTCACCGGATTTTGTAATTTTTTATGTAATTATTAAGAAATCGTCATTTTATTTGACGATTTCTTAGAATAAATTGAGAAATTGCCATCTGATTTGACGATTTTTTAACTAAAATTTACAAATTAAGAAATCATCATTTGAAATGACGATTTCTCAATTAATTTAAAAAATTAACCTATTTCGATAAATAATCTGAAAATAATCTACTTTCATAAATAAAAAATTTTTACATTATTAACATAAAAAGGCCTACATTGAAAGTTGGATCAAGGGACCAAGAAAAATTAGGAGCCACTAAATACCCAGTTTGCAATTTTATACTTTGACATTAATAATCCATTCTCGAAAGAGCAATGAGTCTCGAAAACAATTTAGAACCAATAAGAATTTTGGTAGTGTATCTACAATCGGAGTGCTGTATGAATTGAATCTAGAGCCTATACCAAAAACCCTTGGCAATCCACTTGAAAAACCCCTAATTGCGTCACTTATTTGGTTTTTTTATTAGAATAATATAAAATTTTTTATTTTTCGTTTTATGTCATTTGTAAAATTAATTCTTAAAATATATTTAAAATTTATTTTAAATTAAAAATTCGTCATATGAGATAACAAAGAAAAAAGATATTGAGAACTCGTCGTATTGGACAACGACGAGTTCCTAATGCCTATCACATATTTTTATTATTACATAAAAATTCCAAAAATCTAAAATAATAAACAACACCAGCAAGCAATGTGCTGGATGGCAAACAAAGAGGAATGATGTTTTCTGGCTTGCAATTTGTACAATATTGATGATTATATCAGATTTACGCTAGCTTCTTTTTTTTTTTTTTTTGTTCATTATATGTCAACTCCAGTCCTTTCCATCGATTGTCATTGGGAGACCGAGATTTACACCTTCGAGGAGCAAATAATTTCTGGGTTAAAATTCAAGAATTAAATCAATTAAATAATATTATTATTTTAAAAAATAAAATTTAATATATTAAAATTATATTTTTTTAATAAAAAAACATACCTCAATTAAGATGAAAATATAACATACCTAAAAAGAAAAGTTGCTAAGGGTTTATGAGTTATACCATTATTATTTGGAGAAGCACATGACAGACAACTATTACTTCTCAAATAATAGACATTTGTCTTACATTTCTTTCTATCCTATAATTATACAAAATTCAAACATAAAACAAAAATGTAAGATACAATATCACATCATTGTAGATTTTGAGAAGATTCTTCTTGCTTATTATATATTTTTTTATCTATTTAAACCACTTATTTAAATTTTCACTAATTTAAACATCATAACATGTCTTAATCTTCATTCTTCCACTTTTCTGTCTGTCCTCTTTGTTGAAGGAGTGGAGTGATAACAACAATAGGTATTTTTTTTTTTCAAAAGAGCAAGCTGTAAAGTGGGCTCTCTTTCTTTCTTTTAATCTGGACATTAGTTGTCTGTAAGAAGCCAACAAAGAATTTACTCAAATCTCTTACTTTGCCTCTTTGGTGTAAGCTTGATTGGTAAGAATGAGGTATGATTTAATTAAAGATTTTTTTTAGTGATCTTAATATCGTATTCTATATAAGATTTTAGTATTCTCTATAAAATTCTAAGTTTAATTAAAAAAATTTGTTTCTTATCAATTGAATTAACTTTTATTTATTTAATTATCTTAAAATTCAAGATAAAAATGCTTATTTTTCCTGGCAAATAATAAGAGAAAAATGGGAATAAAGGACGAAAACCAAAAGAAATATATATTTTATTTCAATTGAAACAATTGTGGATGACATAGATCAAAATAAAAAATATATATATTCTCAATTCAATAATAGATGTTTGCATCTATATTTCTTGGAAATATAATAATAGTCGTAGTTTCAATCTCCTTTCCTTGCTATCGATTAAATAAAGGGAGGGGGAAAAGAAAAATACAATCATGACATGAAAATAATAAAAAAATAATAAAAAAATAAAAACAAGATATAATATAAAAATGATATAAACAAACATAAATACATAAATATGTTAAAATTTATATAAAATAAATTATTAATATATCAAAATTTATAAAAAAAATAATACATTAAGCATTATTGTAACACAAAAAAATAATAAAAATATAATATAAACACATAAATATTAAATCTAACAAAAGATGGCGATTCCAAGGGCCAACTCCGAGGTTAAACCATAATTTTTTCTTCGTACTTTAATAATAATGGAACCCTAAATATATTTAAGAAAAAAAAATATTGGAAGGAGTAGCTAAAGCTAATGAGCTCTTTGTTTTCCCTACAATAAATAAATATTTTAGCATAAGATCCCTTGCCTATAGTCTATGTTAAGTTATTGTTAACATAAAATAAAACATGCTACTAAATATAAAAAATTAATTTAAAGAGTATGAAATTTTATAACTCAAAATTAGATATTAAATTTGTATATTTAATGTTTTATTAATTAATTATAATTATTATCATTTTTTTTCATAAACCACAGGAAATTGGAATTTAGTGACATTTTTAAAAGCCGCTAACCATATTGGCAGCATTTCACCACACACTGCGAAAAAGCTGCTGAAAATAGTGTGGCTAAATTTAGCAACATTTTTTGGAAAAAGGCCGCTAACATGGCAGTGTTTTTAAAAGCTTTTAGCAGCGTTTCAAAATGCCATAAAAAAGTAAAAAAATTTAATGGTGATAAGACTTTTAATGGCATTTTAATGGGAACACTGCAAAAATTCAGTTCTTTTAGCATCATTTATGCAAAAAACGTCACTAAAGATTATGCCCTTTACGTAGTTAAATGTCATACTTTTAATGGCATTTCAGAGGTAAATGCTACTAAAAGTCACATTTTTATTATAAAAAAGACATAAAAAATCAGGAACATTAAAAATAGGGGGGTAGTAAATTTTTAGAAATTTAGCGACGTTTTTTAAAACAGCGCAAAATATTGTCTTTTTAGTGGCATTTTAACTAAAAGTATTGTTTAGTGGCGTTTTTCTTCGAAATGCCGCTAAAGATCAAATGTTCACAGTTTAACGTCGATTTTACAAGAAACAGCACTAAAAGCCAAATTTGCTGTATGATAGTGGATCATTTAACACAATCATCCTTAAAAAGATAAAGTAAAGAAATCAAATCCTTCTTCTTCTTCTTCTTTTTCTCTACTTCAGAGAAAGGAGAATCTTTTCTGCCCATTTTGTCAACTTCTGAAAGTTTTGTCAATTGTATGCATGCACAATATATGCATAGAATAAATCATGGGATGAAAATTAACAATACCCTAATGTTACCAAAATAAAGCAATAGGCTTCTTTTCAGAATATGCGGTAAAATAAATCAAAATGCGAAAGTTTATTCAAATTTAATTTAATAAAAAAGTTTGAATTTATAATAATTTGAAGTTGAAAAATTTTGAACTCGATCTTTTGGATTGTTCTTTTATCACTATAAGATGAGTTTTAACAATCAAAATATATTAAACATATTATATTTTTTATTTCATCTAAAATTACTAAACCTATTTACGGATCGTTCTATTGTTTTCCATGCTTACGAGAAAAAGAAAATTTGTCCAAAAAAGTGTAACTTAAGACTTTTTTTTAAATAAGCTGGCCGTGGACCTTGACGAAATCATTCACCAAAGACAGGGTCCAGGACATGGACAAAAATAATACTTTGTTTTATAAACCCATACTTGTTAGACATTGAGCCGCTTATTCCTAAAATGTTATTGATTTTATTTAATCAAACTTTGGATTTAAGAAGTTGTTCTAAACTGGAAATTCTAAGTTGAGACACCAATGCAAGCATGAGACTAGTTACTTTCAGGACAAATACTTACCCACTGAATTAACATGTGCACTTAATTTTTTATTTTACGTAAAAAAAGTTTATAAATAAAAAATATAAATATTGATATCAAATGTTAACTTTATTAAATAATAAATTTTAAAAGATAATTTTTGAGTCCATTAGGTTAAATCTGAAATTTTATTTTTGTTTTGATTTTTCTTTTATTTAATTTTTTTATAAGAAAATTCATGATCCCTTAAAAATTAAAAATCGTTGTCAAATCAAACCCCTCATTCATTTTTACCACGTTGATAATACCCATGTGGTTTCCCTTCGAAGTAGTGTTCCACAGTGATATAGTACTGAAAAACCTTCTATAAATGACTACCTGGCTAGCACTAGAGGCTGCCAACTTAAGCCAATAGGGAAATAAAATAACCATGCCTATGACTACCACCGAATCTTGTCAGCTTCCCACTGATCATCATCTACCAAGTCCTGTTTCTCTTCCTAAATACCTACAAGAAGAGGGTCACAAGCAGCTAAGAGCCTCAATACCAGACGAAAAAGAATGCTATAGCGAAACCAGCAAGAGAGCCATGGCTGCAGTTGAACCTTGTTCTTTGTCCAATGATAATGATCTACCAGCTGTTCCAGTTTGTCTTCCCAAATACCTGCTGGAATTGGGTCTTACCCGAGAAAGCAGGCAGCTTATAACCTCACTGCCGACTGAGAAAGGTTGGGTTGCAAATCATCTCCATCAGTATCAGGGTTTTTGGCACACTACTCGTCAGTTACAAGCTGTCCTGACGTGCCAAAACCAGTTTCAAGCTCAGGATACTGATATCCTCCTTGTTTCCACTCCCAAATCAGGGACAACCTGGTTAAAGGCTATTGTTTTTGCCTTGATGAACCGAGTCCAATATCCTAACCCCGATAAAAACCACCCTTTACTGGCTCAGAACCCTCACGTTCTTGTTCCATTTTTGGAGGGTGGACTATACATTGATGGTCAGGTTTCTGATTTAACCACTTTTACTCCTCCAAGGCTATTTGGAACTCACTTGCCGCTTGTTTCATTGCCGGACTCCGTGCTCAACTCGGCTTGCAAGCTTGTCTATTTATGCAGGAATCCAAAGGATAGTTTTGTATCCCTTTGGCACTTCACAAACAAGCTGAGAACCGAAGGTATGGGAGAAAATTCTCTTGAAGAGGCATTCGATAAGTTTAGCAGAGGCGTGAGTTTGTGTGGACCGTTTTGGGACCATGTTTTAGGGTATTGGCAAGAGAGCTTGGAAAACCCTGAAAGGATCTTGTTCTTGAAATATGAGGAAATGAAAGAGCAGCCAAAAGCCCAGTTAAGGAGGCTGGCTCAGTTCCTGGGACGCCCATTTTCCTCGGAAGAAGAGACGAGTGGTGCGCTGGACGGCATATTGAAGCTATGCAGCTTCGACAACTTGCGCAATTTGGAGGTGAACAAAACTGGGAAGATGGCCACCGGCGAGGACTTCAAGGCATTCTTCAGACGAGGCGAGGTCGGAGATGCTAACAATTATTTGACTCCTCAGATGATCGAAAAGCTAGACCAATTTACTGGAGAGAAGTTGCATGGTTCTGGGTTAAAGTTTTAGGTCCTTCCCACCTATTATAATAATATATTTTAATTAATCAAGTTGGTGCTTTTAATAATTGCTTTAGCTTAGATCTTCATCGAGATCCATCTCGATCTAATCTTGTGGATCAACATTTTTAATGCTAAAAAGGTTTGTTGTTTTGTTATAATGTTGGTGCAGTAGAAACTACATATGGTTTTTTAAAATAGTACGAAGTTTTCGAGATGCTCGAGTGACGAGTGGAACCATGGCCATTGGACATAAATAAATTTTAAGAACCCGATAAAGCGCTATATATATATATATATATAAGTTTGTAGATTGAAATAAAGGAAAAGATTATAAATATGGGTAAACTATATGTTTCGGCTTTACATTTAAATCTTACTATTATGTGTTTATGTTTCAAGCCAAGTAACCTGGTCAAGTTCATGGCTCCCATGGAAGCACTTGATCATGTGTTGCCTTGGTGAATCCGACCAAATCTCCTAACTATACGAATCACCCTTTGGTTACAAACAACCTTCATGTTTGTCTCCCCTGTGGAGCTTCAACTACAAATTAGTTATCACGTCGGTCATGTTCTAACATTTTGATTATCATAAATATAATTTCCCTTATAATCCCAATAAAATTTTCCTTTTAATTTTAAATTTTTTAATAGCTTCAAACCAGTTAAAAAGGTGGCTCTTAAGGCAGTTGTACCTCTTTGATGGAGTTTTAGAGTCCAATATAATCATATGTTCTTTACTCATTCTCCCAAAAAAGGAAAAAAAAAAAAGAAGCAGAAGAAATTTTTATGGGGGAAATATTGAAATTTAGAAAGCCATATGTAGCCTCTGTTTCTGTTTTTGGAATGTGAAGGATAATTTCGCATCACGTCGGCACTTCAGAAACAGGCTGAGATTAGGAACCAACGATGTGCCCACTAATTCTGGCCTTTGGGCTAATGGAAAAAAGGCCTCCAGAAACCAAGCCCTCAGGGCTCAGAGAGTTCAAATTTGGTCTTTGGTCAATACAGGCACAACGGCTCGGTCCCCAAGAATCCTAATCCTCTCCGACCAT
The DNA here is from genome assembly GCA_038382065.1 of Adansonia grandidieri. NCBI lineage: Eukaryota > Viridiplantae > Streptophyta > Magnoliopsida > Malvales > Malvaceae > Adansonia > Adansonia grandidieri. The sequence goes on along the minus strand of JBBYHK010000007.1, from coordinate 7,021,636 downwards.
CTCTTTTTCATCAGAAATTATCTGATTTATTGTTAATCTACTTTTTCAAAATACGAAGTTAGTAATATAAAACATATCTTTTAAATATATTAAAAATATTAAAAAAAAATTGAAACAAGTGATGAATTTTTTATTTCGCTTATAAAATTAAAAAAATTTTATTATTAATATATCAAATACGAACTTTTTCTTATTTTTTACTGCTTAATTTTATTTCTTCTAGTAGCAATTAGCAAAGGCTAAATTGTAATATTAATTTGTTATTTATTTTATCAAAGCTGTGAATAGAAATTTTTAAATATATATTTAATTCTTGATTCCTTCACCAAACAAAAGGAATCAAGTCATTGTTTTAATCCAACGAATATAAAGATTTCACGTCATTTATTATTAGTAATTTGAATTTAAATTGTTAAGGAATCATATAATTTGCAAATTACTGGGTAGGCATTTGTAATATGATTGAGCTTAAGATGGATGTACAATTACTTCCACAATGTCAGTAAATGTAGGCTCCCATCATTCGTTGATAATCTCGACAATTATCATGATAAGATTAGTACCAAATTGACACAATGATTCAATTGATTGATACATGATTCATTGTAAGGTTCGAATTTCCTTGTGTGGTAAATGATGATTAAGATTTACACAAGGATAATATAGTATCATGGAAGCACAACAATACCAAACCAACATCAGCCAAATTGGTTGAAATGGAAAGGTTGTTTATTAATATTTAATGCGATGATATTCGCCAATATACATATATAAATAAAACAGCTGTAAGCCAGTTAAAATACACATTCAATTTTGCTTTTCAAGAATGAAAGTTAAAGAGATAAGATATCTTACTGCCAACCTCTCCCGACCAACAAATCTCTTCAGACAGCATACTTCGACAGCGATTTAAGGAGGAAGATCTATAACTTTTTTTTTCATGTTCATTGTGTTTTTCATGCCAAGAAATACTTTTCAATGAAAAAAAATGATTTTAGTGTTGATTTAAAAATCTCTCAACGAGATTCAACATTGCGGGTAACAAAACGAATCTAAATTAAAATTTTAATTCAATTAATTCATATATTTATCTTTAAAAATGATAATTCAATAACTATAGAATCAAATTTCAGATTTGTAATTCCTTATTAATCTTAAATTAAGATTTCCTTTATACTAAGAAAAAGTTAAGTAACGAATGCTTGTATACACTTCAACATTAATTTTAAAATCAGCATCTAATTTAAAATAAATTAGTAATATATACAAATGAAGTGATTTTTTTTTTACTAAGAATATTTATTTGACGTGAAAATAATAAACTTGACTCAATGGTAAGACCGCTTTAACATCATTTTAAATTTTAACCTAAAAGTAAATAACTAAATGAGAAATGACTCTTACAAAATTTTTGTGTTTAAGATGCATTAAACTTATTAATTGATGTAAGATTTTCATTTTATTATCATTTAATATTAAACTAGAGGTATTTTAAATACCTAAATATAATTAATAATTAGGGTCACTCCAATTATATAAATTTTGTCTATCCATTTCAAATTAAATCATAATCTTAAAATTTATCGATAAGCATAAATATATATATCCTCGATCTCCAAGCGACATATGGAAAAAGGAAGTACCAACTTGGAGCATGAAATTCACAGGGAACATCAATAATATGCAATCGAGGATATATGCAAGTTGATCAAGTATCGATCAACGAGGTGCTATGCAACCAACTTGAAAGAGTTATTTCTTTATTACTAGAAGAAGAAGAAGAAGAAGAAGAAGAAGAAGTTAGGCTTCCTTTGGCATGATCCTAGCGTTAATTAGGATAAATTGAACACAAACCGAAACTCGGTTTTCTAATAGACCTGAGGAATTTAACTTAATCGAATATACGATCATAAACACTTTTAATTTAAAATCGCGTAAATTAAATCTCACTTGAAGAGTAGCATTAAATATGAAAGGTCAGGGAGGGATTGCATAAGTTATAAGACAACCTCTAACATATCTGTCGCTCTAGTGATGGGACTTTTTTTTTTTTTTTTTGGGTCTTTTGCTCGACGTCTTTGGGCACAAATACAAGCCATCGTTCTCATTCATTAGATACGAATTTTTGCTGGTATTTTTGTTGGGATTTGAGGACTGTGAGGGGGCGTTATGCGATTGGGACATCTGTAAAAACGGCTCATGGGTCTATGCCTATTAGCTATCGTTTGGCTCCTTGGGACCACTTCGTGCGACTCCCAAGCTTTTTAATGTATGTTAGCCAAGAACATGGCCTACATGTGGTTTCATTTAATACTTGCCTGCCTTTGACCTTTATGGGACACCAAGACTAACCCACCTCCACCTTTGTTCATTCAAGATTTTGTCTCTTTTTTTCATTTTTCCTTTTCTTTTCTATTTTTATGAATAGAATTAGGAAAGGATAATTATGTTGATAATATATATTTCTATTTTAAAACGTGTCTATTATATAATTTGTTAGCAA
>JBBYHK010000007.1:6993986-7013600 GCA_038382065.1 Adansonia grandidieri | reverse complement strand
GCAGGGATAGTTTAGTAGTTCAAGGTTAGGTTAATGATATTATTTTTAGTGCTACTAATGAATCTTTTTGTCAAGAAATTTCTAAGATAATGCAAGATGAATTCGAGATAAACATTATGGGAGAATTAATATTCTTTTAGGCCTACAAGTTAAGTAAACAAAAGATGGCATCTTCACAATCAAGCAAAGTATGCAAAGGAGTTACTCAAGTGGTTCGAGATGGATGAAATAAAGCCTTGCTCCACACTTATGAGTGCTTTAACAAAGCTTGAAAAGGATGAGTGAAGTAGATGTCTTGACTCTAAACTTTGTAGGTTTATGATAAGCTCATTACTTTATCTTACTTCAAGTAAACTCGGTATAATATTTAGTATATGCCTATGTGCTAAATATTAATCGTCACTTAGGGAATCAAATCTAGTTGCCATAAAAAAGAATTTTTGATATCTTAGAGACACTCCCAATCTAAGCTTATGATACCTAAAAGGATCATCTTTTTCCTTACATTGCTTATTTCGATGTGGATTTTTGTGGATATAAAATTGATAGGAAAAGCACTTTTGTTACTTGTTAACTTCTTAGAAGTATGCTTATATCATGGTTTCCAAGAAACAAAATAATATTGCTTGTCCACAACTGAAGTGGAGTACATAACCATGGGAAGTTATTGTGCCCAAATCTTGCGGATAAAACAATAAATAGAGGATTTTGGAATTATCGTGAAAAATATTCCTATTAAATGTGACAATATTAGTGCCATTTGTCTCACTAAAAATCCCATTCAACACTCTAGAACTAAGAACATAAAGATAAGACACCACTTTATTGGAGACATGTACAAAAAGGTGACAGTATGCTTGAATTTGTTGATAACTTGCATCAATTAGCTAATTTTTTCACTAAACAATTTGACAAGGATAGATTTTACACCCATAGAGGTGAACTTGGTCTAATGAATGAATCTTGATTTTGTGTTGATATTTATGTTCAATAATGTGAGCAAGTTTCTTAAACCTTGATATATCTTATGAACTTGTTCTAATGATGTTTGAAATGTCCTTATCTTGTTTGATGAGAAAACTTTGCTTTATAGAACTATTTGGTCATGAATGTTCATACTGATCTCTTGATGTATATTTGGTATCATATGAATTCAATTGATCTAATGATCTTAAGATATGAACATGGTTGTTAAATTAAACTTGATTAAATTTTTTATTCATGGAAAGATGCTTATGATAATAGTGCAAGATGTTGTCCAACATTGCATTTGCATTTTCCAAAATTGCATGTTTTAATTCAATCTAAAATTTTTAACTTCAAAAATGAGTTTTTGATTCAAAATGTATCATGAAAAGATCAAGTTTAATGAATTTTTTACTCTTTACTGATCATTTCATGCATAATGTTTTGATTTCATATGTTTTGACATGAAAATTTACGAACATGTGAAAAAATTTTCGGATATTAGGCCTTATGTATTGATAACTTAAATACTGAATTGATAAACTTTAGATAACCCAAATGTGTTGATACATAATTCAAAGTATCGATACATTGTGTTGATACAATTAATAATGTAATGATACAAGCTCAACTACTAGGGTCTTTCCGTGGACGTGCATATCCTTTTTTAATTAAGCTTCAAACTCTTTCAAAATCGTTTTCACCTTTTCAAACACCATTTTCACTAAATCTTTTCAAAATCTTTAGTTTTCCTCATAACTTTTAATTCAAATCCATTTTCCATCATTCTTCTATTTTCATCATTAAAACCACTCTGCAACCATAAAATTTAAACCAAATTCAAAAACCCTTATCTTCAAACCGTAACCATTTTCTCTTAAAACTTCAAAATTTTTTTCTAAAATCTTTGTATTTTTATGTAGTTTTTCCCTTCCCCGCTTCTTCCCCACTGAGTCTATTAAGTTATGATTCGAATCCCTCTCCAATTCACTCATAATCATATTCTAAAACCTCTATCCACCAACTTTTTGACAAAACACCTCAACCAACTTTCTCCCTACTTCCTGCCAAACCAACCTCCCTATAGCATCCCCCAACCCACCCTTCAATTACCTAATCCTCTCCTAAACCACCATCAAATCCTATCTGAAACATTTTTTCTTAGTCCATACCACCATAAACACTTCACAACCATCCGTACTATCTTTCAATCACCTTCACTTGTCCGAATCGACCCTTGCTTCCAACTCACTATCAGCTGCTCAACGAAATTCACCAACCATTTTCCTTCCTCCAAATGCCTCCCAAACTCAAAACCGCTACTCAAAAATGATCTGTCACCCGTGATGCTTCTTTCTCCACCACCCATCAAAAAGCCTTCTTTGATACATGTTTCCGTAATTCCCAAACTCATGAGTGTTATGACACCATTTATGCTCGCATGTTTATTCGTCAATGTCGTGTCGCTAATTTTTCTTTCCTTGATTCTTTTGACTTCATTTACTTTCCCATCCTCACGCATTTTAGGTGGATTCAATTTATACCACTCAAATTCCTAGTTTATGAGAATCTTATTTGTGCATTCTTAAGTAATTCCATACTTAAGCACGATGAAGATAAAAACGTAACTACTATCCGCCCCTACCTCATAGGTCAAGAATTGAATCTCACCCCTACTACTATTGCCAATGTGTTCAATTTTTCAAATGAAGGCATCACCATCAAGGGTCCGACTCTTACTGAAACTCACACCAATGTCGATAAAGCTACTCTTATTTCTCTTTATGATTGATATATTCACCTCATGATTACTTATGTCCTCTACCCATATGGCACTTAATATGCTAGGGTCACCCACTCCGACTATTGGTGGCTTCATATGATTCGGATCAGTCAACATCTGTTGCTCATTTTGTTTTTCTTGACATCATTTGAAATTTCCAAGGTTTGGGCGTAATTCTACATGGCATGCACTTAAGCTATTATTTCAAGTTTTGAGGTAGAAACCTCTCATGTGATCTCCATATTCTGATTACGCGACCTCACTACCTTAGATCCAAATCCATGGCTAAAATTGGCTATGAGATTGTCAACGACTTTTTGGTTCCTAAAAAGAAAACTATATCACAACCATTAGAGGCACAACCAATGATCCTAAGGATGATGCTATTAAGCATGATGCGCCCCTTCCACCATCAGCCATCACCTAATCTTCATCTATGCCCATAGACACCCACGCCATATTTGATACACCCATGGGTCAGTTGATACTCTCATTGGCTGCATTGATGCATGGGAATGACATTTTGATTAACGTCTTAATTCTATCGACACTCGACTTTTTGATTTTGAGCATAGTCATCGATCATTGATCGAGCAATTTCATATATTTTCGGCTGCCTTTCCTCACGCTCCTCTGCTTATTTCTCCACCTGCTGAGGATCCTCTGACTGGCAATGCTTAGCCATATTAGGCTCGTTTTAGGATCACTCATAAGTTTTCAAGACTTTATTTTTCATGTTTTTCAAAATCTTTACATTTCATTAGAAATATTTTGATTATTTTGTTGGACATATTTAGCATTTTTTTCTCAATGAATTATTTTCGATTATGCACATTATGATTGAATTCTCTCCATTACTTTGAATTGCTTTTTCTTCTATTAACAAAAAAGGGGAGAAATGCAATAAGTTTGCCTAATATGTTTCTTGCATCTATTGATACGATGATGATATTGTTGTGAACTTGAGAAAATGTTGAATGTTGTCATCTTTTTCTTGAAAACAGTATAAATGTTGTGGGAACCAAATAACACTTTCATTAAGTAAATATTGAACACTTTTACATGCTCACATGTTATAGCTTGATTTGTGAAAATTGTAGACAATTTTATGGACTTTAAATTTATGGCTTTAAAATTTTCAAAATGACATCATTTTCTTAATTTAAATTTTTTTTAAAACAATGTTCTTATTCAGAGGGAGCTTTATGTTGAAAATCTCGAAATATTTAAGAGGAAGTTTTTAACAAACCATATTTATCTTATGTTCAATTATATCAAAAAGGTGAGATTAAGTTTCATTAACTTTGAATTAATCTTGGTTTCAATATAATAATAACTTAAGCTAAATTAAGTTACATTTGATTATTTCTAACTTAGTATTTTCCTTGAATTAAATTGAAAATATTTTGGAAAATACTAAATTAATTTGCTTACCATTTATTTTCTCAAAAATAATGTTCCAAATGTATATTTATACTTAGAATATTTTTTAGATAAGTTTAAGTGATTTTCAAGCTAAGAAAAAACTCTTTTACATGCTTTTACCATAAATGTATCAATACATTAGTTGTATTGATACAACCCAAATTGTATCAATACAAGTCATGATGTATCGAAACATCTCAAAATGAATCGATACATTGGGCTCTAACAACTATTTTTTAAAGCAATGTATCAATACTTTATTTCATGTATTGATACGATGTCATGGGAAAGAATGAAAACAAGCATTTATGAAGGCCACAACCGCTCTTCACCTACCTAATTAATGCCTAACATCCTTAATCCAATTCCAAGTTATAAATGGAGGATTTCAACAACTAAAAAAGGATGAGATGCTAAGATTAATCTAGCATTGAATATCAAAATCTCAAAATCTTCACGTTCATCATTTTTCTTGTATTCAATGTGTATTCTTTCAAGTTTATTTGTTTCTTATCCATCTTGTACTCAAATTCTAGCTAACACCTACTTGTTAGAGGTCATGATTAGTTTACAAACACTTTATCTATTTCATAAAGGGATTGTGTGAAGATTGAGTGAAAATACTTAAGAATTTGGGGTAGAATTCTTAAAGGTATTGAAAGGTTATCTAAGTTTCAAAAGATTGAGTTGTAAGGTTATACCTTAGCTTCAAAGGTAATAATTTCATTAGTGAATTGTGGGAATCATCTTGGCAAGAAAATGCGAAGAAGAGAAGACATAGGCTCCGAGTTCAAGGACTAAACTGCTATATATTAATTGTCTGTTTTTCTTACCCTTAACTTTTTTCTATTTTCATTTTATTGCAATTTCTCGTAAAAGGCTAATTTGTGATCAAATTTTTAAAAGAACCAATTCATCCCTTCTTGGTTCAATCATTACTTTGAGTTAACAATACTAAATCTCAAATTACTAGTTAAAAAATAATAAAAATATAAAACTAAAAAGAATAATCATAATTGAATGTACAAATGCCTATAATTGATGTAAGATAACCAAAAGTGATATATTTAATTTCAATATATATATATATATATTGATATATGCTCCAATGCATGGAGGATCAATTCTTATACCAATGGAACCGACTTCAATTATATATTATATATAAATTAAATACATTAAAAATACTATTTAAAAATAATAATAGATTAAAAATATTTTATATTAAATCCCAAATTACTATTAACAAAAATAAAAAGTATTTTATATTTTTTAAATAATAATTTGGGATTTAATATAAAACGTTTTTTTAATTTTTATTATTTTTAAGTAGTAATTCAAAATTTAATCAAAATATTTTTTATTTTTTATTACATATTATACATTATATATTATATAATACATATTATATATATATTTACATATAATATGTGCAGCATTTTTTTAATTTTTATTATTTTTAAATAGTAATTCAAAAATTAATATAAATTTTTTTATTTTTTATTACATATTATGCATTATATTTTATATAATACATATTATATATATTTACATATAATATGTGCAGGGTTGGTTCCCTTGGTAACGAAACGACCTCCCACATAATATATATTATTTTTAATTTTTAATAAATAATTTAAGATTTAATAAAAAATAATTTTAATTTTTATTATTTTTAAATAGTATTTTTAATATATATGATTTATATATAATATATATTAGGGATCGGTTCCACTTATATAGGAACTGACTTTTTACATATTAGAACATATATCAATATATATATTGGAATTAAATATATGAGTTTTGGTTAGTTGTACATTCAGTTATAGATATCTATAAATTCAGTTTTAGATGTCTATAAATTCAGTTATGGTCACCTTTATATTTAGTTATGGTTACTTGTATATTTAGTTATGATTATATTTTTAATTTTATTATTTTTATTTAGTAATTTTGGATTTCATAGAAAATATTTTTTAATTTTATTATTTTTATTTAGTAATTTTGGATTATATAAAATATTTTTTATTTTTATTATTTTTAAATAGTAATTTAAAATTTAATGTAAAATATTTTTAATCTTTTATAATTTTTAAATTGTATTTATTTAATATATATACTATATAATATATACAATTATATATATTATATATAACATATATAATATATTGCATTATGCATAATGTATTATACAATATATATAAAGTATTCTATGTGTAATATATATTGTATTATATTATATGTAAGTATAATATATAATATATTATATATGTTATATATAATATTATATGTTATACATAATATATATTAATTTGATATTTAATATAAATTTTTTTATTTTTATTAGTTTTTAAATAGTACTTTAGGATTTAATATAAAATAATTTTATATTAAATTATATTTAAATAATAGTTTAAGATTTAATATAAAATATATTTTATTTTTTGTTATTTTTAAATAATAATTCAAGATTTATATAAATTATTTGTGAATATTATTTTTAATATGTGTGTATATATATATATATATATATATAAATGAGAATCGGTTCTCAACATATTTGACAAATAGCATGGCCAAATAAAACGATATGAAATAAAAGATAAAAAGATATTTACATTTTTATTAATAATTATAGTAATTACTATTTTTTAAAATTATTTTTCTCTTTTTCACTTTTTTTAATAATTTAAAGTTTATTTCCTTTTTTGAAATTTTCCAAACTTCTCTCTCTTCTCTTCTCTTTCCTTTTCCATTTCCATTTCATTTCATTTCATTTCTGCTTTTCTGTTCATCGCAATAAAGCTTTTGTCATCCCAAGTTTCACACATCTTCTATTACCTTATTTACATCTCTGCCACTCATTCTCCAACTTCATCCTTCATTGGTCTGGGTTTGCTTTGCTTTGCTTTCTCCCAAATTTCCACCTTCTAATTTATTGATTACATTTGTTAGTGTTCTATATATTGACAAAAACAAAAGAAAGAAAAAGCAGCTGGAAAATGGAATCGGAGGATGATATCGATATGCACGATGCCAACAACGAATCGGGGGAAGATGATTTCTACAGCGGCGGCGATGATGATGCCGGAACCATGGCTGCTTACGATGATTCTGATGCCGATGTCGCTGATTACGAGTTCATCGACAACGATTCTGACGATTCCGATGATCTTGTCTCTCATCGACACCAGGTATTTGTTCTCTTTTTTTTTTTTTTTGCTTTTACCCTTTGGGTTTTGCTTTATTTGCTTTGATTTTTCTTTTAGAATTTAAAGCACTCCTTACCAGGCCTTTTTTAAGTATTATTTTGCCGATTATGTTATCATTTGACGATGTGGGTTGCTTTTGGTTAACATGGTTGTTAAATGTATAATTATTTCGTGCATATTTGAACCTTTCTAATTTCAATAAAACTGTTTTTTGGGGCTGTGTGATAATTGAATTGCGCTTGCCTTTTTTGATCAAATTATAATATCTTTATGAAGTAGTGCTTGCAAAGCTTTGAATACCTTAATATGCTTGATTTTGGTTTTGCTTTGTTTTCAAAGGAGAATATACATAAGATTTTGACGCTTTTTGATTGATCGGTAGATTTGGTTTAATGTAAGTGGTGTCACTGCACCCTAAAAACTGGAAAGAAGACCTAAGCTGTAAAAAGGAATTTACTTAGTCTTTGGTTTTGCAAATCGAAGCTTTTACTAGATATTGCACCATTGTATTATGCGTAGCTATAAGATTGACAGTTAACGGATGGAAATGGATTAATTATATTATATACGGGTTACTCTATGGCAAGGAAATTAAATTAGATAGCATAGCACAACAAAATAATACTATTACCTGTTGGTTGGTTTGCTAAAATTTACCGAGTGTACTGTTTTTTTTCTGTTCCCGTGAGCTTCTTGAATTATTTCCCAAGCATGAAGCATCTAAGTCAAAGACGTGCTGCCTACACCAAAATCACTTTACCCTTGGATAGAACTTTTATGTCATATTTTGGTACTTTTAGCTAATGGGTATTATATAACCTTTCAGATAGAAGAAAACAAGGAACCTTATTTTTTTTTCTCTGCACAATTCATTGCACCTTAGGAAATATTTATAATTTAGTGGAATTGTATTTATAATGGAAAAATGCAACCATGCTGGGAGCCATTTTTTAAAGTTAATTATAGAAGTTGAAATCTGACTTGTCAGCTGCTCATTACCTGCTTTGTTTGTTAAACTTGCTGCTTAACACTCTGACTTTTTTCTTTAACAGTATTTGTGCTGCTTTATTCTTATCATCAACGGGAATATATTTGAAATTCAACTTTGAATGTTAAAAACTTTACCTTGTGCTAATGCTACATGGTTACTAGCACAAATTGAATGTCTGAAACTGAAACACCTCTTATTTTACAAAACTCATAATTTCTTCTTTCCACTTTCACTGATGCATTCAGTCTTTTTGCTATGGGACTGTTCATTTACACTGTGGTTTCCTCTACAATCTTATAACATTTTTCATTCTGTGTACATAAAAATTTGCGTATTTGAGCCTTTGTTTTGTTAATTAATTAAATTTTTTTAGCAGTTTGTCCTAAATCTGTGTCTCTTCTTTTCTTAGCAAAATTATACCATTTTGAGTGAAGAAGATATACGTCGGCGTCAAGAGGATGATATCATGAGGATATCTACTGTGCTTTCCATCTCAAAGGTTGAAGCAGGCATCCTGTTATGCTATTATAGATGGTGAGTGATCTTTTTTGGTATAATTTCTTTTATTTATAATCTCTTTACTTTTGTTCCTTCCTAATTTTTTAGAGTTTTCCGCTTGGTGAAAATTTATTTTTAATGGGCCTTAGCTGTGGCCATGTAAATGCAGAGTGAAAATTAGCATTTTGTCTTTCGATGTTTTAGTCAATATGCATATATTTCTGTCTCTTGGCGATGATAGATCTGTGTACCTTGAAGTTGTAAGTGATTTATGTATATTTTGGATATACAGGAGTGTCAGTAAGGTACATGATGAATGGTTTGCAGATGAGGAAAAAGTTCGCAGGTCTGTTGGCTTATTGGAGAAGCCTGTAGTCCCATTTCCAGATGGTAGAGAAGTAAGTGATGCAATACTCAATTGTCAGTTTTGACTTCTTTTTATGAGCTAGGAGTTCTATTGCTTGTCTTCTACGCGCTCCTTGACAGCTTGTGGCTTTCATTTTTCTTATCTCTTATTTGGGCAGATGACTTGTGGGATATGTTTTGAAACCTGTCCTTATGATCTGCTGCACGCTGCTGCATGTGGTCATCCTTTTTGTAACTCTTGCTGGGCAGGTCTGTTGTGATACTGCCACACCTTATGTTTTCATATCATGGTGCTTAAAAGTTTAATGTTCGTTTGGTTTTAATGTCTGCTATCCTTAGAGGGTCAATTTTTTGTCTGTTAGTTTAATTTTGGTTTCTTGGCAACCAGCAACATGCCTTTGCTATTAATAATCTCAACTATTGCTTTCAAAACTGGTGGATTGATTGCTTCTTCCTGTCAGCCTACTTAAGGCCAGAGCTAAATTACCAAATGTTACTGGTGATGTCATGAATATCCTGCTTAGTAGATAAAGTAAAGGATTATTTTTTGGGAAGTAAAAAGTTCGACTATCTATAGGATCAATTTCTACTGTTTGCATGGTCCTTTCTTCATTTTTATTTTATTTTATTTTTAGGAAGTTTGTTGTTCCAAAATTAGAAGTCTAAAATCTGGAAAAGATTAGTAAGTCCAGGCAAGGAAGCCACTTCAAGGTTCTGGGGAAAAGAAAGCTCCCCCCCCCCCCCCCAGTAGTATGATTCAGTTTACTTCTAACTTCTAAGTGTTTGATTCTCTTCGTAATTTGGCTGATTTGTTGGAGGAAAAGTTTCCTATGGTTTTATCATTTTCCCTCATAGTTTAATATAATTATAAGTTCTGTGGTTTTCCTAGCTCCCTATTGACTGTTAAACTAGCAAAAGTGAGGTCTGGAATGTTTCTAGCTGGATGTAATGCTAAATTCTATTTTTTGCATCTCTAATGATTGGGTTTCGACGAAAATTGTTCAGCTGTTCCATCCATTGCAAAGCTAATTTCTCTGTTCCTTTAATTTTTTATTTGGTTGAGTTTGTGTTTGTTTGTGTCTGTGTGTGTGAGAGAAAGGGGGCGGGGGGAACTTAATTAACAGTTTTTGTTTCTATAGAGATGCTAGTTTAGGTATTTGGCTGACAGAATAGGTAAACTTTTTGGATGAATGTATCAAAACCATTATATTGAGCCTCCCAACGATTTCGGGATTTTGCATCTAGGACAGTTTCAGAGGTTAATGGTGTCATGTGCGGTCCAGAACCTGGAAGTTCAAATGCCTAGAAAGTTCTGAGTTGCATAATAGGGGATTTTCTTCTTAGATAATAGTGGAAGTTGTTAAATATTCCAAACAAGTGGACAGGGTTCCTTTGGTACTTTCTGCATGTGTAATGATTTTTTTCCCTTTACTGCTCGTTCTCTTTGCTTGGTATTGGTTTGAATCATGTCCAAGAATGTGATGGCTGTCCTGTATTCAGGCTTTGTAACATGGGAATGGCTATTTGATAGTTTGCATGAGGAACTGCTGAAAATATTTTGAAGAAAGAAAGATTAGATAACTCTTGCAAGAGATTATCAAAATACTTAAAGAGGCTCGTCATCAATATTGCAACCATCAATATTTATGCCTATTGATTTTGGGAGGTGCATGCATCTAGACCTTTTGTGGAAATTAGGCATCCAAAGATATAATTAAGCTTGCGGGTTCAGTTGCTTTTCTATCATGTAGATTTTATACATGGCCATTGAACATTTTCAAAAGGTGAAATAAGCAAGATCAATAAAGCGTTGTCACTATTTAGAAATTATGTAGTATTAGTAGTGTTGTTATATAGGTTTTGCTCCATTGGATCCTCTGCTTTTCAATTTTCAGTTTCAGAGTTGCTTTCAAGGCTACGGGTTAGTTTTGGGAAGTTTTTGTCTTTGAGGCATTGGGTTCACATGTTTAAGCTGTCTGGCAAGGGGTAAAGGGCTTATTGTCTGAGGATAATTCTTTGTTTGTTCTATTTGCTCCAAATATGATGAATAGTCCACCCTAAGCGGTTCAATATTGGCCTAGTACATGTAAAAGTTCTTTTTTACATGATTATCAACATTGTACTTTAGTTGCATCTGTTTTTAAGCTTAATGGTAGACCAGGTTATACTTCAGCTATTCTAGCTGTACTTTTAATATGGCATAGGAAATGGCTTACATCTTAATGATTTTTCCCTGTCTGAGAGTTATGTGCAAATATTTGAAGTTTTGTGTTTGTCAACCTTTCCATATTTTGTTGTCTGTGAAATTTTTCTTATGTAGTTGTAATCTTTTTTCTTGCTTAGGCTATATTAGCACAGCCATCAATGATGGTCCTGGATGTTTGATGTTGCGATGTCCTGATCCATCCTGTGCTGCTGCAGTTGATCAAGATATGATAAATGCATTGGCTTCTGATGAAGACAGAGAGAAGTACATCCGTTATTTCATTAGATCTTATGTTGAAGATAATAGGAAGGTAATAATACTTAAAATATTTTGAGTAATTGGAAAATGGTACATGAGTGGCATTGAAATGTGCATTCATTCTTCGTTCACTTGTTAAAATTGCAAAAAGATTTCTCAGAATTTAAAATCTATATATATATATATATATATATATGTATACAGACACTTATATAGCTCTATGTTTTTCATATTCTTTTTTAATGTATTTATTTTGAATTGAAGGATGGGTAGCCACTGCATGGGTAGTGGAGTTGTAAGGTTGTGGTTTGTGTTTTTCTGTTCCGGTTAGTATCTAATTGGGGATGAATTGAAAATTGTTTGTACCCTTTAGCATTTTTGTGTAAAAAAAGATATTAACCACATTATTTTATTTGGGCTGTGGCTTATTTATGTTTAAAAAAAGAAAGAAAGAAAAAAAAAAGCATATTCGTCATTCAGCTTATTGATTTTTAAATTCTTATTCTCTACCAAGGTATTTTTTTTTTTTTTTTTTGAAGTTAGAAATATACTTTTGAATAAAAACATGGAATTTTGTGTAAATAACCAAGTATATCTTTTGCTTTTGATGTGTCTTTGTTAAGGGTGTATGAAGATATTGTTAATTTATCTGTCTCGATTGTCGCTTCATAAATGGGGTTTCCTCAAGTTTGTCGTGGATCAGACCCATTATTCTGTTGTTTCAATATGTTATTTTTTCTCCTCCTTATTTTAATTTTATTACTGCTGTGTTTTTATTCAGAACTAGTATCGCTAATACGAATTGAGGCATAACTTTTTCGTTATTCCATATTCACCTCTTTGTTATTGTAACACATTTTCTATACTTTTATGTGTTATTTTGTAGACCAAATGGTGTCCTGCACCAGGGTGTGATTATGCTGTGGACTTTATTTTGGGCAGCGGAAGTTATGATGTTACCTGCCGCTGCTCATATAGCTTTTGTTGGAATGTAAGACCCTTTGGTGTCTTTCCTGGTTGGAGTACTTTAAACAATTCATTCATAGGGCTTTCTGCTTCATTCCTTATATATATATATATATATATAATCTTAAAATTGCAAACATGAATTCTGACCTATAAAGTGCATTTGACCTTGCAGTGCACTGAGGAAGCTCACCGTCCTGTTGATTGTGGCACTGTAGCCAAGTGGATACTGAAAAACAGTGCAGAGTCTGAAAATATGAATTGGTAGGGAATGGGATTATAGTAATAGGATTTATTCTAAAGCATGTGGTTGTTTAATTCTTACCGAAGAGTGGGGTTGTTAAATTGGTGCTGAATGGCGTACCTAAAAGAAGTAATTTTTTACTCTCCCTTACCATCTGTGCTGAGCTTGAATATGAAGACTGCATCTTGAAAAGTAAACAGTATGTAGAATGCTTCCTTACCTGAAGACCACTTATTTTGGATATTGCCACTGGGGCATTGGGAAAGCTTGTCCAGATTCAGTCCATCCAACCACAAATCGTAGTTATGAATATCAGAAAAAGAGAGAAAGGGATTCTTGGGGCAGGGTGAAGGGGTTGTTAGGAGGGATCAGAGGATGATACGTTAGCGGGTTGTGAAAATGGCAATTATTATAGTTATAGATTCTCATTTTTTCTCTACATGGAACTGTTTTTGCTACTACATGAAGTACTGAAATATGTATCCCCTTATTTATACATCTATTCTAATATGTTAATTTATATTCTAAATTAAGTATCATTTAACTTTCTTCTAAATATGTAGACATTTAAAGTGAACAAAATGAATATCTCCTTCAAAATTTTCCTTCTCAAAATGGAGTTTCCTTCTCTTTTTCCACTTCTACCATTGGGCTTGTTTGTGTATGTCCAAGTACTAAATAGGTCATCATTATGTATCAAACCATGCTATATTTTCTGTTTCTCAATTAATATTCCTGTTTTGATCTTCAGGATATTGGCTAATTCCAAGCCTTGTCCAAAATGCAAGCGCCCAATTGAGAAGAATCAGGGGTGTATGCATATTACATGCACACCACCTTGTAAATTTGAATTTTGCTGGTGAGCTTATAATTATGCATACATATGCATTGCTTGTATTTTGATAAAAAGCCGACCTGACTACCTTATTTGGCTTTTTTCTTTTTTTAATTGAAAATATATAAATAATTCTGCTGCTTATTTGTATGAATTTGAGTTTTCATTTACTTTTGTTAGCTATTTTGTCTGCTCAACAAGGGAGATACTTTTCCTAAATGAAGGCTGTACTAAGAAGATTTTGTACCAAAAACAAATTGATTTTTTTACTCTTTCTATATGCTTACTGTTTTGTTGTTCTCTTCTTTTTTCTTTTTTTTTTTTTATTTTCTTTTTAAAAAAATTTCTCAGTTGACCAGATATGTATGCAGGCTTTGCCTTGGTGCATGGTCAGAGCATGGTGAGAGAACTGGTGGTTTTTATGCTTGCAACCGTTACGAGACAGCAAAACAAGAGGGTGTGGTATGAATATAATTCTTTAGTCTGGCATCAGCATTTCCCAGTGCTTGTCATGAATCATTTTGCATCATGATTTAATTGCCCACTTATGAGTTCTGATCCATACTATTTATTTACAGTATGATGAGGCTGAGAAACGAAGAGAGATGGCTAAAAATTCTATAGAGAGATATACGCATTATTATGAACGATGGGCAACTAACCAATCGGTATGTATTAGTTTGTGGAATTTGTAGTGAGATTGACATGATGTGAATAACCATATATAAGCTTGAATGCATGTAACACATTATTGTCCCCTTTCTTTTGACTGCCTAAATTTATTTTTTGGGAATACTTGCCGGATGTATAGCCACTGTATAATGAAATGAGAAAACATATGTCTTACTTCTTTAAACTTTTCTTTACCTCATGCAGTCTAGGCAAAAGGCACTGGCAGACCTACAGCAAATGCAGTCTGTACATGTAAGCCAAACTTCTTAAATTACTGACTTCCAATTTGTTGATACTGGTCTAGTCAATTCTTTTACTACTACTTATCGTGGATGTCATGAAGATAGTGTTTGAAGACAATCAAAAAGTTGGGATAAGTTTATAATCTATTACTGCTGGTTCATGACATTTACATATTATTTTCATCAGGGTTTTAATATGTTTCTACCGAACTTTTTTCATGGTATAGCATCTATGCACTTGTATCGCATAGCGGCATTAATAGAAAATAAGGGGTGACTGTGGAGGAATCTTACGTGTTTGCTTGTGTTTCTAAAGAAATTAATGTGCTTCAACAAGTAATCTCTGAGTTAGTTTGTCTAAATCTATTGAATCTGCAAAGTGTGGCAACAACACACATCAAGAACCAAACTCTATACACTTGTTTTCCCAATGGAACGTTTTATTGGAATTTCAAATGCCTTCTGTGTAAACATGAGGTTACTATCTTGCACGTTATTTGTCTTTCGATGATAATCTTCTGATATTGTTGACATATTTTGTGGTTTAAGGTGAAATATTCCTCAAAATATCTAATTTCCCCGACCAAAAATATAAAAAATGCCAACTAATAATTGTAATATAAAAAAATTACTAATAATAAAATGAGGGGGAAGAACAGGGAGAGGAAGATGAATAATTTTGTTCTCCCAACTTGATAGTGTTTTATCTTGCTTCAGACTATGATTTATTTTTTTTAGTTTGTGGGGCCTGCTGATGATTACATATCAATGCAGCTGGAGAAGCTGAGTGAGATACAGTGCCAACCTGAATCACAGCTGAAGTTCATTACTGAGGCATGGCTACAGGTAAATTTAAAATTTTGAATTCGTCACTACCTACATACTGTTTTAGCTCATTGTTGCTGCTCTACTTGCGTAGATAGTAGAATGTAGGAGAGTTCTAAAATGGACATATGCATATGGATATTATTTACCGGAACATGAACATGCTAAAAGGCAATTCTTTGAATACTTGCAAGGTAATGTGTCTCTATCTATAAGCTATAATTTAAGCCACGGCTTTATATTCCTGTCCACTTTGCACTACTCATGCCCTGTATGTCTTGCAGGTGAGGCTGAGTCTGGGTTAGAACGACTTCATCAATGTGCAGAGAAGGAGCTGCAGATTTACCTCAATGCAGAGGGTACATTAAAAGAATTTAATGAGTTTCGGACAAAACTTGCTGGATTGACGAGGTGATTTTCATTTAAAATCTATTTACCATCTAAATTTTTTATGAAACTCGGTATGAAGTAGTATTTGATATTCGTAAAATAAATTTTTATTAAAGAGACTGTTGGTTCGGAAGCATGTTTTGTCATGGAAAGAAGCTATTTTGTTGGCCAAAAGTATTTTTTCCTATTCTTTGCTTTTGAAGAGAATTGGCTTGCCATCTTTTCTCTGATTAATTACTTATATGAACTTAATGACAACAGCGTGACACGAAATTACTTTGAGAATTTAGTTCGAGCTCTAGAAAATGGACTATCAGATGTGGACTGTCGTGGAGCCTGCAGCAGGATGGGGAGCTCAAAGAGCTTGGGAGGTGGTAGCAGTAAGGGAAGAAATGGGAAGGGCAAAGGTTCAACCTCCAAGTCCAGTTGCTCTAGCAGAAATACTGATGATTCTGGCCATTGGTCTTGTGAATATTGCACCTTTGCAAATGTCAAGTCAGTCTCCATTTGCCAAATTTGCCAAAAGCATAGATAAATTTCTGTTACTTATACCAGATTTATTTGCCTGGATGGATAAACATCAACTTCGCCTCTTGATGTCTAGTTGCCATGGCATAGGCGGCCTTTGGGCATTGCTAAAGGGAGAAAAAGAAAAAAAAAAAAAAAGGTTTTACATTGCTCTTTCCATTTCTTTAACATGATACAGCACAGCAGCATTGAGAAACTGATGTTTGGTGAAGAGAGAGTTGCACTGTATGTTCTATGTTGGTTGCCATGGGAGCTGTATATAGTTCTTCTCTATAAAGCTGAACTGTTGAACCTGGCTTGTTCCATGTGGCCGCTGTATCCATGTGTAATTTCTACTGTTATAATTTATGCAGAAAAAAAAAATGTAGCAAGTGTGAGGGTTTCAGGTGGATATTGCAGATGATAGGCTGCACTGGCCCTCGAAAACAATATTAAATAAAATTGTTGTAACCTCTTTATTTGGGTACCTGTGTGACACTTTTTTTTTTTGGGTTCTTAGTGTTATGTTTTTTACTTTGGCATATGCATATTTGCAAGATTGCTGCAGATTGATCGTCGGTCGTTTGTCCCGTCCAGATTATAAATCTTTAGTTACCATGCATCTATTAGAGTTTATTAGAGAAATTGTGGATTTTTTTCACATTAAAAAAAAAATCCAGCAAGTGGCCTATGGCTTCCTGAATGGCAATCGAACCGACTTTTCAATAAATTATGGGTTAAAACAGATATAATGACAACAACAATAACAATACATCAGGGCGACTCATAGGGAAAGTAATAATTCGCTGGCTAATTGCATAAATGATTATTTAGTTAGGCTACTGTGTTGGGATATGATTCGATTTGGCATTAAGAAAATATAATTAAAACATTGAATAAAACACACAATACAAGAAAAAAAACGTGTATAATGTATATATATAAAAATATATTTAAATTTTTATAATACTAATTATTAACATATCAAAATTTATGTAAATATTTAATTTTTTAAATAAAATTATAATAAAAAAAATTAAATTAACAAATCGCTCGATCTATTTTTTTTGGACTTAGAGAAAGTATTCTATAAAAGAGTTTGTGGGCGATGCACATAATGCGATCCATCTTGTTGCAATCTGAGCGCAATTTTTCTCTACAGCCGGATAGTAGAGCTTCATTTTGAACTCTTAAATCATAATTGATTACCGGATAATGAAAATAGAATATGACACCAAAAAGGTGAGCAACACATTCCAAAACAATCTTACATATAGTAAAATCGCAAAATTTTTGTAACTTTTTCTTTGATGTTAAGATTTTCATTCCTTGCATGAGATGTCCTTTTCATCTTCAAGCTTTCCGTTCTTTACTGCATTTTCTATTTTTTTTCAAAAATCTTTATGTCAGTAATGTTCTTATTAGCATTTTCAATCATCTTATCATATTGTGAGGTTCGGACGGTACTAACAAACAGCACCATAGTTTCTTTCTAGGTGAATGATGGTTGGGGTTTCAGCATAAACATCCCTCCACCTTTGAACATTTTTATAACTTTCAGTAGCTTTATTCTTCATATTATACAGGATCAAGCGATCTAGAATCATATCAACAATACGCTTGTATTGGAAAATTAATGCCCTTGCTAGCTCCTTTAAAAGGCAGATACAATTTTATTTGGATATAACATCTCATAGTAGACTTGGTGAGATTGTCTTTGAAGATATGAACTAGAAACTTAATATGTTTTAAGTAGTAATTCTCCGACAATACATAGTGATATGGTGCACTGAACATTTGACCCTAACATATTTCTCAAAATCAAGAATTTTGAATTTTGGCGGGATCACCACATCAAGCACCAGGCAAAGTCCAATGACATCCACGAAACAGTAAAAGTCTATTGCTTCCATAGCCCGAGCCTTTCTTTTAAGAGATCCATCTTTTCAACACTTTAAGTCCTCCTTACTTTTGGAATCGTTATTGTCATGACATGCCCTTATCTGATCGTTCAGATGGTATGCATGACTTAAAAATGTGCTTTTGTGATATCCTTTAATTGTGATTTGGATTTAGGTGTAATGAGATGATAGTAGGGGAAAAGCCGTTGGACAAATCGTTTGTCTATTCGGTCTTGGATAGCCACCACAAAGTGACCAATATTTGGAGTCGTCATTGGTCACTCGGGCTAGACATGATTGGATATCTATCGAAACTAATAGTTTGAATTACGAAACTTGAAACATTGATTTCATGGTCTATGTAGTCCAGAGATTCATTGGTTGGGTTTGGGAGTTGGTTATGTGCGAGGACATATTAATGTGCCCATTGGCACCTGAAATCGTACCCATTAGCTATGTCTTAACTTGGTGTAAGTTTCTTCGGTTTTGACTTATCATTATTTTGATATAATCCCTTTTATGCATGAATCTTGTATAAAGTAATAAACCCGGGTTTTAAAGAAAATTTGAATCTCATATGTGCTCCAAAGAGATGGGGAACATAGAGATTTTTTTGACTAAAAATGATTTTCGTATGTAATTTTTGAAAATCGAATATTTCATGTCGAACATTTGAGAGATACCGACACTATACATTGCCTTGCAATTTTCAAAAACAATTTGAAATATAAATGCAAAATGGACACCACAAAGAGAAGCGTGATAGTTATGCAAAAAAAGAGTGTAATAAATACTGCATAAAAAAACACAAAAAGACATAGAAAATGAGGGACAGTTGGGATATATCTCGTAATCAGACTTTGATTATCAAGGAATAATTGGAGTGACAATTTTGAGACCTGTTTGAACTAGTGGTCATTTGAAATGTGGAGAAAAGAAGGTTTTAATTAAAAAGCTTGGGGATGTCCGAGAGAAAGAAAATTTTGATTTTTTTGAAGTTTAAAAAGCAGGGTTAGAGTATCCCTTGGGACAATGGAGTTGGATATTCCCTTGGAATAGAGGGTTAGAGTATCCGTAATGATGGAAATTTTGATATTTTTTTTGGAAAAAGAGAATTTGATGTGAAAATATGGGTTTTAAACTAAAATCATTAATTTGGAGTAAATGATGAATTCAAATATTTTATTTTTTTGGTCTTGATCCAAGCTTAGTAGGACTCGTATTGTGGCTCCTAACTCAATTAGACACATTCTGTGGCATTCAAATGCCTCGAAAAAGTGGTTCAAGAAAATTAATTTGATTTTTCTTAGGTCTAAAGACAAGG
>JBBYHK010000007.1:6950756-6967396 GCA_038382065.1 Adansonia grandidieri | reverse complement strand
AAAAAATTCAAAATTAATTACAAAAATGAGCAACTTGACACCTTATGGTATAAAATGCCAACACGAATTTTTTCATTGAATATTTCTAATTTTTCGGAGTGCATATCAGTGTAAATACCACATAGTTATCGATAAAAATATACAAAGGTCAATTTCCTAAATTTAACGAAAAATTCTCAAAAAATGGGAAATTTGTCTATGATATCATCTGCAAAAGTAAATTTTCAAAATTTTGGCAAGAAAGTATTAAAAATAATTTTTTCTTAAATATTCATCCTCTATATCCAAAATGAGAGATCAAAATATGACTTTTTTTGTCTCGTGAACTTACAGTTATTTAAATTATGACTAAAAAGGTCTTGAAAATGTCTTGTTCATTTGAAAAAGATCATTCTCAATGAGGATGGCCATTAAGTTTTTGATCTGGGATATTCAGGATTATTGAAAACAAAGACCCAGATGAAATTAGGTGTCTACACTACTTATGTCCAAAAAATTTCTCATTCCATGCTAGGTTTAGGTGATAAAACATGAAGGCATTCAAATGCCTTATGAAAGCTAGATAATTTGGTTTTAGGTTTGTCTTTGAGCTACTATTTGAGCTAATTTAGGGGGTTATTTTGAGGTCATTTGATCTAGGTTTTAAACTTTATATACTGACATTAGGATGCCTAAAACTCACCCTTAGAAGCCTTGCCTTAAGCTACCTAACTAGCTTATAAAATCAAACCTGCTATTACCCTGTTTCAACTTTTGCATGGCTTGCAACCAGGTATGTTTGGTGCATTTTTTCAGCCAACCAAATGAATATATTTTTTAGCTATCAGCTGTAGATTTAAAGGTTTTTAAGTTAGCTTTCAAATGCCATAAATTTTGCTTTCTTTTAAGCTTGTTCGGGCCTTCAACCAACCTTAATTTTGTGACTCCCTCAGATTGCCCATTTCATTCTAATGTAGATAGGTCCAATTGTAGTCAATCACTTGGCCAGTCATCAATCCATTTTGGGCCAATGATCTCTCAAATAAAAGCTTTTTAAGTTAGCTTTCAAACAACAGATTTTGTATTTTTTAGTGTTTGTTTGGGTATGATATAAACTAGGTTTTCTATTATTGTTTAGTTCCCTTATGCATAGTGACCAGATTAGATTGATTTAATTTTTTGCCTTTTTAATTTTAGTTGTAAGCCATAAACTCTAGATTTAAAGTTTTTAAGTTGGCCCACATGATAATACATGGACCAAGATAATTAAATCAAATTATTAAGGTGAAATTATAAAGTAAATCCTAATTTAGTTTAACTATTCTAGTGATAACAATTTAACTCTACTTCAATAACTAATTAGAATACAGATTCCTTAATGGTAGGATACAACTCTAATTAATTTTCTAGTATAGGTCCCTAGTCTAGTCTATATAAATTGCCTGTGCACCATCATGAGGTAATTATCAAGAAAAGAAAATAAACTAGAAGACTTACACGGGTTCATCTACGTGTACTTGGAGTGAGGTCGCGTTCTTGATCAACAATGGCTAGAAGTACATTGTTTATTTAAATTATTACATGTGGCATCTGAGCTAGGCTTTCTAGCTTTGATCTTCAGATCATCTAGTGAGATTCGTTAAAAACAAATTTTTTTATGCATATATTATTTATGCATAAACAATTAAATAATTCGTATTAAGGATAAACGAGTTATAATAAATATAGTAAAAGCATAAAACTGAATTTTTAACATACTATGATTAATTTCATAATTTGTATTTATATATTGAAACATATTTTACGTATGTACCATAAATTTGTGTATATATTATATGTATAAAAATTTCTTGAAATTCTTGATTAATTCATGAAAAACCAAGATTGATGAAGGATTTTGATAGTTTAATCATCTATATATGTTATTGAGCCTTAAGATTAAAGAAAAGATGATAAAAACAAGAAAATTTATGGTATATTGAAACGGGTCTAATATTGTTTCATAGAATTCAAGTAATCTTGAATGTTTAATGATGATTTTTGTGTTTTTGATCAAAATTGATGCATGAGTCATGTAAATCTAGCATAAAATCATGGTTTTAGGCTATTAATTGTGTGAAAATTGATCGAAAAACACGAAAATTGACCTTGAAACATCAAACAGACCCGAATGGGTTAAGAAAAACCTAGCTGGGTTAGGTATGACCTGGCTGGAGTGGAAAAAGGTTGGGACACGAAGCTTACACATGCCATTGATCCAGGTTCGTTTCAGCTTTATTTTTTTTTTCAGACTTAAATATTTTATTATTTTTTATTTTTAGTGATTTTTTAGATTTTTTAGGTCATGCAAAATATTTATTATTTTATTAGTGTTTAATTAAATAATTAATAAGTTTATGCATAAATAGTCTACGATTTTTATTTCATGACAAAATATTTTGATATTTTGGGAATATTTGGGCAGTACGTACTCTCTTTATATAGTGTCCAAAAAATTCATATTCTTAACCTAAAAGTTAAGTGCATATATATATGATAAAGTGTTGTTGGAATTACAACGTAAATGTGCACATTTATATGTCATAAAATAAATACATTATGATCTTAATGCATATTTTTATGTGACTTAAGGATCCATCTCATATATTATGCCATGATTTTTTATATCAGTTATAGCATTACAATTAAAAATTTTGTTAAGTATGTAAGTTTTTACTACATAAAGAATCGATGTTATTAAGGATCTAAATCACTAGCTTGGTATTAGCCAAAGCATTTTAAGTTAAATGATTTAATAAAAGCATTAAGTCCATGCTATTTTTCATCTATTGGAGGTAGCATTAACTTAACTTAGGGATTTTTCTAAAAATAAGTTTGTAAGAGACAAGCAAGCATTTTAATGGAGATATCATGAACAAAATACAGCAAATACAAACACAAATATGGATTAAACATGCAAACAAGCAAATATGACATTTTAACATGGAAATGGGTGACATAGATTCAAGAAGATGACAAATAGGTTACATGGAGATCATATCAACATGTTTATATAAAGGAGTGTATGTTAGAGTTGTCAAGATAGCATTTTTACTTCATGAGCCTCCTTAAAACACAAGAAAAATATTTGAACATACTAAGACACATTAAGGTGACCATTTAAATATGAAATGGATACGCAAAATGGAAGAAACATGGCAAAAGATGCATGAAAAGAGGCTGTATGATGAAAATGAAGCATGGTGAGTTTATATCTAACAACATCAAGATCTCAAGAGGGTCATCAAGATCCTAGGACTACCACAACCAAGGCAACAAAGATGCATGGGAGTATTAGGAGGGTCATGGCAACATGAAGGGTTCACTAAAATGAAATGGATAATCAAAATAGAATATATATGGAATGAGGTAAAAAATATACTAGCAAAGGCTTAAAGTTTCCTTCTTTTTTAAGGCAGTAACTTTAAGCTCAATTTCTTCCTTCTTTTTGCTATTGTTTAAGAAAATGGTGAAAGAAAGAAACTTTCTTGTACTATGGCTATTAATGGGGTGCTTTGAGGATGAAAGTGTGTGAAAGGTTAAGTTTTTGAAGGTGTTCTAGTGGTGGTTTTAAGGACTATGGGAGTGGAGGTTGGTTGAGGGTGAAAGGTGATGGAACAATGTTTTGGTAAGTTTTTGAAGCTAAAGTGGCTGGAGGATTTGTAGGGATGGATGAGGAGTTTTTTTGGGATTTGCTCGAGAGCTTTTTTGATAGTTAAGAAAGTTTTTTTTTTTGATATAGTTGGTAGAGTTCTCCTTGATTCAATGCTCAGCCCCTCCTCTTAGAAGACAATGCAAAGGGTATTTTTTATTTTTTTCTTCTACACCAGGGGACATCTCCAGTTGCCATGCTCAGTTGACTCTTTTCTTATTGGTTCTGCCATGCTGAGCAAGGAGGCAAAAAGGTTGTGAAAGCCTACAACTGGAGATATACCTGCCATACCCTCTTACAGCCATATATCTTAATGACCTTTATCATTAATTGTTTAGGCTCAAAAAATTTACTTGAATCTGTTAATGAACCCATAGTTAAGGTTTGCAATGTTTTATGATAGTTTCTTAGTGCAAAAACATGTTTAAATCGGGCTTTCTAAGGCTAAAATGTGGCTTAAACTAAGCAAAAATGCCTTGGTGTATCAATACAAACATGTTGTATCGATACACAAGGTACTTTTTGCTCTTGAGTATTAAAACAATGAGATGTGTATTGATATTAAAAGCAAAAAAATTTTTCCAGCCTTGAGACTTAGAGGCCTGTGTCGATACTCCATGGATTTGTATCGATACTCATGCTTATGTATTGATACATTTTGTCGAAAATCATAACTTTAGTTACTACCAAGGTCTGTATCGATACAAACATACAAGGTATTGATACCATACCTTGGTAATCGATACCAAACCCTCTTGTATTGATACTACATGTGAAAATTCAAGTTTTTTACACCGTAAAGGCCTTGTATCGATACTTATGCCCCAATATAACTTGTATGTACCTGTGGCTTCTCGATTTTCCTGAACTTGGTCACAAACAATGGGAAATTGATTTGTGTATTCATTTGAATAACCTTGGTGATAGCATGAAAAGTGGCCTTTGATGCCTCATTTTAACATTTTTTTTAATACGGCCCATAGGCATCTTAGACCTTCTAAAAAAATTTTTTTGCCTCACGCTGTGTCGCCTAATAGTCCTTGGTGAGATGGTGCCTGGTAGTCATCCCTTAGCTTTTATTACTATTTTTTTAACATTTTTTAATACAGCCTATAGGCATCTTACACCTTCCTAAAAAAATTTTTCGCCTCGCGCTATGTCGCCTAATAATGCTTGGTGAGATGTGCCCAGTAGTCATCGCCTAGCTTTTATTGTTATTTTTTATTTTATTATCTTTTACTTAACTCCTAAGATGCCAAAAACTGGTCCGAACAAAATGAGGTGTCTACACCTTCCATTTGTTGACTTATAGGTTCAGCCCGGTCAACACCTTAATTTGTTGACTTATAGGTTTCATCCCAATCAACCCCTTTCATTTGTTGACTTGTAAGTTTTATCCTAGTCAAACCTTTTATTTATTAACTTGAAGGTTTTGTCTCAGTCAACCCTCTTCATTTGTTGACTTGTAGGTTTTGTCCTAATTAAAACTTTTTGTTTGTTGACTTATAGGTTTCATCCCAATTAATCCCTTTATTCATTGACTTATAGTTTTTATCTTGGTTAACTCTTTCATTTTTGACTTATAAATTTTGTCCTAGTCAATCCCTTCCTTGGTTGACTTGTGGATTTTATCCCGATCAACCCTTTCATTTATTGACTTGTAGGTTTCGTCTCAATTAACCCCTTCTTTTGTTGACTTATAGGTTTTGTCTCGATCAATTTTTTTTTCGTTGACTTGTATGATTTCATCCTAATCAAGCCCTCTTGTTTGTTTACTAGCATGGTTTTGTCCCAAGCAACCCCTTTTGATTTAGGTTTCGCCTTAGTCATCGTTTTAATTTAAGGTTTCTCCTTTAGGTTGATTAATTTTTATGTTTATTTTAGTATAGTTTATTTTTCATAGCTTAATGACCCAAACAAAATTATATCTATTTAGTCTTTGCCCTGTTCCTGATTCTTAGCAACAGTTAAAGAAGGGCAGCTATACACACCTAATATCATCCGAGTCCCTTTTCTAATAATCTTGAATATCCGAGATTGAAGATTTAACAGCCACCCTTATTGGCGATGATCTTTTTCAGATGAACAAGACATTTTTAATACCTTTTTAGCCATATTTAAATGGTCGTAAGTTCACGTGACAGAAAAAAAACATATTTTAATCTCTAATTTCGGATATACAGGATAAATATTTAAGAGAAAAATTATTTTTTAGTAATTTCTTGTCAAAATTTTGAAAATCTATTCTTGTGGATGATATCATGGTTAAATATATTTTAGAATTTTTTCAAGAATTTTTTGTAAAATTTGGGAAATTGACTGTCATGTATTTTTACTGACACCTATGTGGTATTTATGCTGATATTTACTCTGAAAAATAAAAAAAATATTCAAGGGAAAATTCATATTGGTGTTTTATATCACAAGGTGTCAAGTTGCCCATTTTACTAATTAATTTTGAGTTTTGCACAGTACCACGAATATCATAGTCGTAAAACTTTTCTTGACAAAATTATTTTAGATTTCAAATTTTCATCTTTATTATTTTCTAAATTTAATATTTTGAATAATATGTTATATTTAGTTTATTTTATATAACTTTGTGAAATTTTCTTAGATCTTAAATACCAACTTTTCTTTATCTATAAATTTTTTATGGAATTTTCTTGAGTTTTGAACTTCAAAATTCTTTAAATATTTCTCTTTAACGACCATTAAATCGGTTTTTCAAAATTCATTACATTTTACAAGTTTTGCATTTTTTTAAAAAAATTTTTATTCCAAGATATGGAGTTTTCTACTTTGTAAATTTTTTTGTAAATTTTTTTTGAGTTTATTCTCTTTTATAATTTTTTTCAAGGGATTTTTTTGAATTTATAATTTTTAAAATTCTTTAAATATTATTGTTTAATTCATATTAGATCAATTTTTGAAATTTCATTTATTTGTTACAAGTTTTAAGGATTTTTTGTTTCCAAAATACAGAGTTTTTCACTCCGTAAATTTTTTTTGTGAAGATTCTTTTAAGTTTATAATTTTTAGAATTCTTCAAATATTATTGTTTAAACCATATAAAATCAATTTTTAAAATTTTAATTTATTTTATTAGTTTTGCATTTTTTTACGTATAATAATGTTTTCTAATAAAGGTTTTCTCTTAAAATTTTATGAGTTTGCTACTTTTATTTTTATTTTTTGTAAATTATAAATTGTGTTCATTATTAGAATAAATTAAGTTGACCATATAGAATTTTATTTCAAATACATAATTTTTAATTTTTACAATTTAGTCCTTGTAATTAATTTTTATGGTATAATTTTATATATTAATACAAATATCACTTGAAATGCTCTAGAAATCAATGATGTCCTGCATTACATCACCTATAAGAAGAAAACAAAATAATAAATTTAAATCAAATTATTTTTCACATAAATCAAATCAATTTAAATTATAATAATTACAAAATAAATTAAATTAAAAACAAAAAAATGGCTAGAAAAGCTTAAAAGGCTTTCGGCCAAGGGTTGCTGTTTCAGCCCTTGGCTGAAACCTTCCCTTATAAATAGGGGAAGGTTGTTTTGTTATTGAGGTTTTGAGGAAAAAAGAAAAAAAAACTAAAAAGAAAACATATATTTCACTTAGTTTTCAAGTTTTTATTAAGGTATAAGTACTTGATTTCTTAGATATCTTTGGTTTTCTTCATTTTGATCCATTTCTATTCTTATTCATAAGTCAAAATCATGTTAAAGTAAATGGGTTTTCATCCATGTTGAAGGCTAAACATGATGACCTAAAATTTTTGTATTTCTTGTTTTTTTTTAGTTAAATCTTATTTTTTTATATATAGAATATTATTCTTGTTGTTGATTTTAATTTTGTTGTAGTTACTTTGATGTTTAAATTTCTTCTTTCATGTTGTTTTGATGTCAATACGTTGATTAGAATACTAGCATATTTATTTTATGATTTTACTTTGATTTAAGTTTAATAATAATTATTCATGCTTGTTTTCATTATTTTTTATATCAAAACATGTTTATATTTGATATTTTTCACCTTGGCTAAATCTAATTGGAATTGATGATGATGATTTTATGCTTATTTTTGTATTGATTTTATGGTTTCTAGGTTATTTTGTAGTTTTAGTAAACATAGGGACTAATTTGTAAAATATCTAAAATTTTTTTAGGCTATTTGGCTTTTGGTTGAGAGCCCTATGTGCCATGATAACCATGATTTATGTGTTTGCAAACATGTTCTAGGTGTTTTTAACACTTTAGGTGTCATTTTGTAATTTTTAGAAGTTTAGGGACTAAATTGTAAAATATGAAAAAAATTGTGTTCTATGGCTACAAGTGCTTGGCCCAACTTTCATGTACATTTTTGCCATGATTTCTGTGTTGATTCTCACTTAATTTGACGATTTTTGTGATGTTTTGTGATGATTTTCCATGAAGAAGTCAAAATGCAAATTTAAGAAGTTTAGGGACTATTTGGAAAAAATTAAAAATTTATGTTTCAAGGCCATCGTGTTTGGTCGAATCCTTGTGGATGTGTTTACTGTGTTTTTCGTATGTATTTTAGTATGTTTGTGATGTTTTATGATGTTTTTCCCATGTAGGGACTAAAATATAATATTTGAAAAGTTTAAGGATTAAATAGCAAATTTTAGTATTTAAGGGTAAAATGGTTATTTTGGTCACTTTTAAATATTTCTATTCTTCCTATGTTTTTAGTAGCGGTATAGAAATTATCAAAAGTTTTTGTATTTTCTCAGTTTTTTGTCAAGTATGAAATGAAATTTTCAAAAGTTTAGGAGCTAAATTGTAATCTTTGCATTTTAAGCCAATTTTTGAACTTTATTTCCCTATTCAGGGTAAAATTTTCATTTTCATGATTATTTTAGTGTCCATTAGGGTACTAGGATTTTTCACATCGAAGGTATACCCTAAGGGTATTTTGGTAATTTTGCCTTGAACTGAGTCCTAGATAGTAATCATTTTATGCCAGAGATGCACATTTAAGATAGTGTTGTCATTTCATCATTGTATTAGTGTCTGTTAGGGTACAATAATACTTTCACATCGAAGGTATACTCTAAAGGCATTTTAGTAATTTTTCTCGAGCTGAGTCCTAGTTAAGTACCAGGATGCTTTTAGGCCAAAGGTACATATTTAGGATAGGTTCATACTTTTATTATCATTTTTAAGTCCTTAGGATAATCAAGACGCTTCTATGTCAAAGGTATACCCTAGGGGCTTTTTGTAATTTTACATTAGAACCAAGTCCTATGTGATTATTGGGATACTTTCATGCTGAAAGTACACATTAGGAATATGTTCGTTATATTGGATGGTTTTTTGTTCTTAGGGTCAATACTTTTAATAAAGTCAGTATTTTTTAAAATTAAAGCAATATCTTCTAATTAAATTAATACGTAGAATTCCTACCAGAATATGCAAGGGGTTCTAAAGATTATTTTTAACGAGACACTTTTTTCAAAATGAATGGCAGCATTTTTCAATTTTTGTACAAATAAAACCTTTTTTATTCCATAGATTTTCCAGCAGGGTACAAAAGACATTTTGATTTTTAAAAACCTTTCGTATTCCACAAGTTCTCCCATGGGGTATGATAGAGGATGATAAAAACTTTCATGTTCTCTTGGTCCTCCGAGAGGGTATAAAAGATATTTTGATTTTCAAAAACAATAAAACCCTACTTTGTTAGAATAACAAATTTGTTTAATAAAATAGTATGGAAATTATAATTAAATATTCAATATTGAAACCAAATAAAAATCAAAGTTTAAATTAACATATGATTAATAAGGTATCGATTTTCGAGCATCATAAGAGGGTCGATCTTTACTTGTAATTGTAATTGACTCCCGGACCCTTTCACATCTTGATTTATTCTAATAATAAACACAACTTTTAATTTACAGAAAAAATTAAAGATAGCAAACTCGTAAAACTTTACGAGAAAACTTTTATCATGAAAAATTATTATACGTAAAAAAATACAAAACTCAAAATAAATTGAATTTTTTAAAACTGATTTAATATGGTTTAAAAAATAATATTTGAAGAATTTTGAAAATTATAACTTAGAAAAATCTTTCCAAAAAATTTACGAAGTAGAAAACTTCGTATTTTAGAAATGGAAAAACACTAAAACTTGTAACAAATAAATAGAATTTGAAAAACTAATTTAATATGAATAAAACAATAATATTTAGAATTTGAAAAATTATAAATTAAAAAAAAATCTCCTCAAAAAATTATGGAGGAGAAAACTCTGTATTTTGAAAATAAGGAAAATTATGAAAGAAAATGCAAAACTCATAAAATAAAATAAATTTTTCAAAACCGATTTAATATGAATTTAATGAGAATATTTGAAGAATTTTAAAAATTATAAACTCAACAAAAATCTTTTAAAAAATTTACAGAGTAAAAAACTCCGTATCTTGGAATCAAAAAAATTTTGAAAAAATGCAAAACTTATAAAATATAATAAATTTTGAAAAACTGATTTAATGATGTTAAATAGAAATATTTAAAGAATTTTGAAGTTCAAAACTATAGAAAATTCCATTGAAAATTTTACAAATAAAAGAAAGTTCATCTTTTATAATTGAGAAAATTTCAAAAAATACATTAAAACTTATATAAAATGAATTAAATACAACATATTATTCAAAATATTAATTTACAAAATAGTAAAGATGAAAATCTAAAATCCAAAATAATTTTACCAGAAAAAATTTTACGAGTATAATACTTACAATACTGTGAAAAATTTTAAATTAATTACTAAAATGGGCAACTTGACACCTTGTGGTATAAAATGCCAATATGAATTTTTACTTGAATATTTCTGATTTTTCAGAGTGAGTATCAACATAAATACCACATAAGTATTGGTAAAAATATATAACAATCAATTTCCCAAATTTTACAAAAATTCTCAAAAACTTCCTTGTGATATCATTCACAGAAATATATTTTCAAAATTTTGACAAGAAAATATTAAAAAATAATTTTTCTCTTAAATATTAATACTGTATATCCAAAATTAGAGATCAAAAAATGACTTTTTCTATCATATGAACTTACAGCCATTTAAATATGACTAAAAAGGTCTTAAAAATATCTTATTCATCTGAAAAATATCATTCCCAATGAGAGTGGCCATTAAATCCTCAATATCAGATATTTAAGATTATTAGAAAAGGGACCCAGATGAAATTAGATGTTTACACTCATAAACATACAACAAATAAATTTAATGGCATAAAACTTTATATATGTCATTTACTGCATGCAGTTATTTAAAGAAAAAATTCTTTGTTTTAAATAACTATCAATTCATCTAAATCATATATCTAAAAATGCTATGGCTAATATCAAGCTAGTGATTTAGACACTTAACAATGACATTAAGTCTTTATGTAGTAAAAATTTTACATATGAAATTTTAATTTGTCATATCATAATATTATTCTCATTCCCTACATTTCATGGCATGCTTACTTTTGATCACATGAGATTATGCATCAGATCATAATGTCTTTATTTCATGATCAATGGATATTCACATTGATATTGTTATTCATTCAAAAAAAAAAAAAAACTTTATCATACATATGTGCATTCAACCTTAGGTTGAGAATATGAAATTTTAGACGCTTTACAAGGAAAGTGCATACGGCCAAAATTTTCTCAACATGCTAAAATATTTTATCATGAAATAAAATCACATGCAGAAATATATTTATTATTTAATTAAACACAAATACTAAATAATAAATTTTTTACGTAATTTAAAATTTTCAAAAAATAACCATAACTTTGAAAATAAAAAAATATTGGGATATGAAAAAATCAAGGCTAGAACAGCCCCGGGACAATGTTCCATGTGCCCCACGTGCCACCTAGGGTGCATGAGATTTGACTAATAGTGAGTCCCAACCATCTCCTTCCTTTACTCGGGTCATGCCCAACCCAACTAGGTTTTTTTTTACGCATTCAGGTATATAATGGCTTTTTATCATTTTTTTTGGACCTATTTGACGCAATTAACATCACAAAAACATGATTTAGTATAAAATACACATAGCCAATGCATCAATTCTTTAGAAATAACAAAATCATTATGAAATAATCAAGATTTCATGATTTTTGAAACTTATATTGTACCTTTTTTCAATATACCATAAATTTTCTCATTTTAATCACATTTTCTTTAATCTTAGAGTTCAAAACATACAAAGATGATTAATCTATTAAAATCCTCCAACAATTTTGGTTTTGCATGAATTAATTAAGAATTTCATGATTAAATTTCAATACACAAAATATACAAACAAATTCATGGGATATTCATGAAATACTCTTCAATGCATAAACATAGATTATGAGATCAATCATAGAACATTAAAAATCTAGTTTCATGCTATTAATTTATTAATTATAACTCATTTGGTCTTAATATGAATTATTTAATCGCTCATGCATAAACAATATATGCACTATAATATTCGTTTTGTTAATGAATCTCTCTGGATGATGTGAAGAATTAAGGCTAGAAAGCCATATTGTGCTACCCTATGTAAAATTTAATTAAGAACATGCCTTTAGCTATTCTTGATCAAGAATCACTACCTTGTCCTAAGCATGTGAACATAAAAATAATTCATTTAACCTTCTAGTCCATTTCTTTAATTTGTGATAATTGCCTTATATTGGTGCATAAATAATTTATATAGACTAGATTAGGAACTTATACTAGAGGATTAAGTAGAGTTGTATCCTACCATCATAGAGTCTGTATTCTAGTTAGTTAATTGAAGTAGAGTTTAACTCTTATCACTAGAGTTTTATCTTGAATAAGATTTATCTAAATAATATCGTCTTAATAATAATTAAATAATTCATCTAGGTCCACTTAATTATCATATGGGTCACATAAAGTCCAACATGTTTGATATTTATAACTTGATTGGTGAAGATGATATGGTATTAAGCTACATACCACTTCTATTAAATTTTACACCAAAATATATGTGACTGTTATCTTTTCAACACCATCTTTTTATAATTTTCAAGGTTAATATAACAATTGCCCCTCAAATTATACTGCTTTTCATAATTTGGTATCTAAAGAAAAAAAATTCACAACTAAATATCTAAACTTACTTTTGTTACACACTTTAGTCCAAAGCTTACCGGTTGTTGATAAAAATATGACACATGGCATTGATGACACGCCAGCAATACCACATCAGCATTAAACAAAATTCTTTATTTATTTATTTTAAATAAAAATTTTAAAATTTTAAAATTTTAAAATAAAAAGTTATTTATAAATTTTAAATAATTTAAAAAGGGCGTAGCAGCAATGCCGCATATCACATTTTCATTGGTCAGAAAAATAAGACATTATCATCATTGAGCTTTAGTCTAATATGTGTGATAGAAGCAAAGTTTAGATACCTAATTATAAATTTTTCTTTAAGTATCAAATTGTAAAACAAGGCATAATTCGAATATCAATTTGTATATGAATTTTTTTAATATTAAAAAAAAATCACATCCTAGAAACTTGATTTATACATGAAAAGTAAAGATTTCAGAGTTCAATATATCATGTCAAATAAGCAGCTATCTCGGCAAGGATTTTGATACTTAAAAAGCAGACATTAATACGCCAAAGATAATGATCACATAGAGGTTGATGAGATTGAAATAACAAAGTGTTAACTGATTTTTGTCCTATTAAGAATTTAATTAAATAAAAATGATACCTTAAGAAATAAACTGAATATCATAGAAGAATAAGTGTTTATTTTACAATCGCGTAAAACAACATGGCTTTTAAGTATTTTAGCCTAATCATCTCTCTCATTTTAATATTCATTTAAGGTGAAATGGTTTTGTTTAGGAAATGAATTTAGTCTTTAATAAAATACTTTTCCTTGTTAAAAAAATCAATTTGTAAGAAAGCTATAATGAAAAAAAAAAAATTAAACCTTCATGCTCCATCTCTTGTAGTTAAGGGTATTAAACCTTTCAAGTTTCTCCACTTCATAAACATAGGGTTTGATTGCAATAGTTGCCATTCGAGAAAAATTATTATCCTAAAACTATTGTCTATTGGGGGTTGGACTAATGCAATCAAAGAATAACAATGGAGAAAAATAGAAAGAAGTGAAAAAAAGTTGTAGGCAAAACACTTTTAGGAAGCTTTCTTTAGGATAATAGTTTCCCTCACTATGGTGTCAATGGTCTCTTTAGAAACTTTATCCCAATAATACAAAGCCTACTCAAAGAAGAACATGATTGTACTTCAAGTATCTAAAAAAAAGTGAAAGAAGATAAATGATTCTTGAAAAGAATAAGAGGTAAAATGTTGGAGTGTTAAAATTGTTAGTTTATGAAAAATGAATGTTAAATAAAGTATTTATAAGCCCCAATAAGTGTTGAAACACCCCATCACGATTAGACATGTCCTTGATGAAGATTAACTACTTTTGGAATGGAAAAGCATGTCTAACGAATAGATTTTTCGAATTTCATATGAGGGATTCAAATTCTTGATTATGGGATTCTAATCCCTTATGCAAGAATTTTAGAGAACTATAGAATCTTGCAAAGCATTCGAATCCTTTCTTTGACTATTCTCATCCCGTAGGTAAAATTGTAATTTACTATAATTTAAACTTACTGTTCAAATCCTCTTTAATGGAAATTCAAATCCTTTTGTCTATCTTCATTTGAAAGGTTTATAAATTACATTTCAACTTCAATTTCAAACAAAAAAAAAAGAAGGCAAACTATATGCATTTAGTAAATCATCTAAGACACCTTGTAAAAAATTCTTTTGGTAATCTATACATCATAGCTATAGTCTAAGAGGAATGTAATTTATACTATTAACAAATTAAATCAAACTGTACATTTAGCATGATCAAAACTTCCATGTGCTTTACATAGCAAGTCAATATTTTTGTTAAATAAGAACATTTAAATGTTAGAAATTAGAAAATTGACCCATTGTTCCTAAAATTATATTAAAAAATAAATAAATCAATATATAATGAAAAAAATAACGTTTAATAAATTTTTTATATCATCATTTTTGTGAAATTATGAAATAATAATTCCTCAATATGATTTAAAAGCTGGCTAAGTCCTAATCATGTTAATAGCAGTACTAGTATTTAATTGTAATATTTTCCAAAATAGAGGGTTGGAAAGCTTCAACATTGAATAGGGTGGATTTACAAGAAAAATTTTCTGAAACACCCTCCTAACAGAATTCTTAATCTCATTCATATTTTTCGCTATTCCTTTTCAAAGACTTCCTAAACAAAATGTCCACTCAATTCTCCCTCTTTTTTTCCGAGAAGTCTGAGGGAAAAACTTTACATTTTTTGTTTTGTTTTCTTTTTATAATTTGCTTCTTTCCGAAACCATGGGTCCTCATGATCTCTACTTATTTTCCCTGGTTGCAAAACCGCCTTCTCCTACGAGGGGCCCTTCAATCTGTTGAAGGCTCCTCTCATCTGCATGCGCCCAACTTAATCAATTTCTCACATTGCATTACGCGTTGTCTCCCATTCTTTTGATCTCTTCGGACGGACCCCTAGCTACTAGATATATACCCAGATGTGACATTAACTATAGCTTTGTTCATCATTTTGTTTTTGTTGGTGTTTCAAACTCGCATTTGTTGCCCTTCCAATCCAAGGTTTTCGGCCATTTCCGGTCGCTAATCTGGTAAGATGAATTGCTTCCCATGTTTCTCGTCACAAAAAAGCAAGAAGGAAGGCAGCAAGAGGGAGCATGATGCTTCCTTTGACGATCAAGTTCAATCAAGTGCAACTGGTATGCCCTTTGCTTTGCTTTTTTCTTTTGTTTTTTATTTATAATCTCAATTTTTTTTTTATTTTTTACAAAGAGGTCATGGTTTGAAGATAGAGAAATGAGTTAGAATGCTAAAAGTCAAACTCCAAACATGCTCTATATTATATTTTAAAAATAATTGCATAAATTATATATACTAAATCTCCGACTCAACTTACATCATATTTTTCTTAAAGATCCTAATGAAGAAGTACTTTAATTTCCTTATTTGATGAAATTAAGAATGTTAGTAGGAACTCAGTTAGGTTATTTATGCATCAATTAAGTAAGGATTTCTTTTTCATAGTTAATTTTATTTGAGATCGAATTTGTAGATTCATTATGCATGTTATTGTGACGCGGAGAGATTGTTCCTGCCCAAATATTTCCCATGATGTCAAAGGGGCTCTAGGATTTTATGGCAGCTTTCAAACAGAAATATAGTTAACTTGATTGGACGATGCATATGAAGCAATTAATTTCTTTTACATCATTATTTCTAAACTCCGAAACAAAAATCTCAATTTTTTATTTAAAATATATATCTATATAATATTAAAATTTTTAAGTGAATTTAAAATCACATGTCAAATGACATCAATTAACTTAAAAAATTATTCAAAAACTATATTATCATATTGGCACGATCAAAAGACTTCATTAAAAGATCTCGGCAGCCTCAAAAGCTTACATTACCAAACAAAATAAAGAAATCACAAACAATTCAAATAATATGTTAAAAAACATGCCTTACCATCACTGTTATATACCTAGAACTTACCTCAATTTATTTAATATATATATATATATATATATATATATACTCTTAAGATATAATATTTAACAGATTTAAAATTTATAATCTAAAATCCTTTCATGTACTCCCTAAGGTCTTCTTTGTTTAAAAAAAAAAAAACAAACAAACATACCCCAAATCCAGCAAACAAATCAGAAAAAGTTCACAATCCCAAAGGATATTCTAGGGTTTGGGTGTTTTATGGTACGAGATGAGAGGGAGGGCACAAAGAAAAGTATTTGAAGGCTTTTGTTCTGA
>JBBYHK010000007.1:6900522-6950656 GCA_038382065.1 Adansonia grandidieri | reverse complement strand
TTCTAGGGTTTGGGTGTTTTATGGTACGAGATGAGAGGGAGGGCACAAAGAAAAGTATTTGAAGGCTTTTGTTCTGATTTTGAATGTCCAAAGTAAGACCTTTTGGGTGGTAATGTAAAGCCGTGCACTTCGATCTTAAATCTCGGTTTTTTCTTTTTTTAACGTATGTTCAGTAAAATCAAATTCGGAAGATGAAAATGGGAGGTTGAAAAGGGCAATTAGGTAAACTTTGAAGAACAAATGCCAACGACCAACGGCGATGGATAATGATCAACGATAGTAATTGGTGACAATAACCGTCGTAGTTCGTCGAAATCTGAGTTTTTAACGAGGTGACGAGTGTAAAATTGATGTTAGAGGTTGAACGAGAGATAAGTCAGAGAGACGGAGAAAAAGTAAAATGAGAAGAAGAATGAGAGAAATTATTACTTTATATATTTTATATCGACGATTTAGAATTTCCATGTGTGTATACATGGCCACTGTCACATGGACTATATTATAACATGACGATGTGACGGGATGACTTAATTAAATATGTTAGTCACATCATCTTGATTTTAATAAAATAAATTTATGTTTGATGCATTAATAATATATAAATATTATATATTATTAATATATTATAATATAAAATTTTTTAATGAGTAAAATTATATGTGGTCAGAGATTTAAAAGTAATTATTAAAAATTTTTAAATTTTAACTTTAAATTTTAAACACTAATTTAAATTCTAAGTTTTTTAATAGTATTTAACTAAATTTAAATAAATTTATTAAATATTTATTTTTAAGTCTCTCGCTACTTTTTAGCTTTATTGATTAATGAAGGTGTCAAATTATGATATGTTGTCACTATCAATAGATTAAATGTAAATTTGATAAACAAATTAAATATTATCAACAGGATTCATTTAATCGTTATATTTTAGAACTAAATAATTGAAATAAAAAAATGTTAAAAATGCTAAATAACCCGTTATTTAATTGAACAAAACTCTTCAAAAAAAAAAGAAAGAAAAGAAAAGAAGCTTATCTTATTCTGTACAAAGTAGTTTACTTTGATGCATTCCACCTTTCTTTAATTTTGTTTCTTGTTTTTTGGATTAATAAACTAAGAAACGAAAGCCTAATACAGAAAATAAGGTGGTGGCTTCAGACACAGCTGAAAATGGAAACATTACGACTCAAGCATTCAATTTCCGAGAGCTAGCCGCTGCAACCAAGAATTTCCGTCAAGAATGTTTATTGGGTGAAGGTGGTTTCGGAAGAGTTTACAAGGGAACTCTTGCGGCTACCGGCAAGGTGCTGTTTACTTTACTTCCTACTTTTGTTTTAGTTCGTCTTTAAAGCTTTGTTTGTTATTATTATTATTATCATTATTATTATTTGAGATTAAAAAAAAGCTTCCATTGCAAATTAAATGTTTATGCCATCATTCATAACAGCTTCATGGAGAAAGGATAATCCAATGACCATTTCATGCATACTGTAATTTTAAGACTAAAACGAGCTAAAAGATGAGCTACCATATTACCCTGCCTTCTAGTATGTTATTTTAATAGTATTCCGACATACCCTTCATTGGAATTTGGAAATAGGTGGTCGCCGTCAAACAACTTGACAGGAATGCAATGGAAGAAAACAAGGAGTTTTTTGTGGAAGTTGGACAGCTGAGTCTCTTACAGCATCCAAATCTGGTTAAACTAATTGGATACTGTGCTGATGGAGATCAAAGGCTTTTGGTTTACGAATTCATGCCAGGGGGTTCTTTAGAAGATCATCTTCGTGGTATTTACAAACTTTTCTTCCTTCTTCTTTTTCTTCATTTTCGTGCAAATTATCAGATCAATTTGAAGTGGAAGACAATTTTAATACTTGTATTAGTGTAAATGTAGATATGAAGGCTGGAGGAAAGCCATTAGATTGGGCAACTCGAATGAAAATAGCATATGGGACAGCTCAAGCTCTAGAGTACTTGCATGAAAAGGCCAACCCTCCTGTAATATATAGAGATCTCAAGTCCTCAAACGTTTTGTTGGATGAAGAATTCAATCCAAAATTGTCTGATATTGGACTCGACAAGCTTGGCCCTCCAGCGGACAACAAGATGCCTATGCAGTCAAGAATGATGGATACTGGTTACAATGCTCCAGAGCATTCAGGATCAGGTACACTCACAGCAATGGCGGACGTCTACAGTTTTGGAGTTGTTCTACTGGAGCTTATCACCGGAAGAA
The DNA here is from genome assembly GCA_038382065.1 of Adansonia grandidieri. Taxonomy (NCBI): domain Eukaryota; kingdom Viridiplantae; phylum Streptophyta; class Magnoliopsida; order Malvales; family Malvaceae; genus Adansonia; species Adansonia grandidieri. The sequence continues at coordinate 6,948,417 of JBBYHK010000007.1, read as the reverse complement.
GACCCATTGACACTACCAAACCTGTCGACGAGCAAAACTTAGTTGCTTGGGTAAGTAGGATTTGTCTGTGCCATTATTTAGTAATTAAATAACTTATGTTACTCGAATTCTGGTATGAATGTCGGATAAAGATATATATCCGACAAAAATATGTTCACATTTTTATAAGTTTTCTCATATAAGTGTCGAAGGATTATATCTTCAATCTTCTTAATTATATCCCAAAATATGTCACATGTCTTTTAAAATACGAGTACTTAAAATAAAAAAGTCATAGCAAAACAGTGAATAACTACCTGGTATTCACTCTATTACTGGAACAGGCACAACCAATATTCAAGGAACCAAAACATTTTCCAGAAATGGCAGATCCTTTACTTAAGAAGCGATTCCCAGAAAGGGGATTGAATCAAGCGGTTGCAATAGCAGCCATGTGCGTGCAAGAAGAAGCAGCAGCCAGACCTTTGATGAGTGATTTAGTGGGAGTCTTGAGTTTCCTTTCGGTTGCCACTGAAGAGAATAGTATTCCCCCAACTCTTCCGCCTTCCATCTCGTCCAAGTTGCATTGCATCTCAACTAAGCTGCAATTCTTGGAGTGTCCAGATGCTGGGATGCTGAAGGTACAGAAGAGCTCTGTCAATGATGTTAACGATGCTGATAAACAAAGTGAATTAGATGATGACGATGAAGGCGATGATAAATATGATAATAAAGATGATGACGATGATGAGAAAAGTGTTTCTTCGACCCGAAGTAGCAGTGTGAATTCACTTAGAAAAAGTTCTCTGACTCATGATAATAGTCGAAGATCCACTGACGGTGGCAGTCCTTCTTTAAGCCAAAATAGTAGTACGAGATCACAGTTTTCATTAGGCAATGATAGCAAGGGTGCACATTCTTTAAGCCAAAAGAGCAGTAAAAAATCGAAATTTTCGTCAAGCCAGAAGAAGCTCAGCAAGAAATCCGAGGATGCAAGTTTTTTCTCAAGTGACGAGGATAGCAGGAAACTATCAGCAGTCTCACGAAGCCACAAAAGTAGCACGAAATCACCAGAAGATGATGCTAACTCAAGCAGCGGTTATTCATCTGATGAAAATGTTTCTTCAAATCACGAGAAAAGTAGCAAGAAATTGCTCGATGAAAGCGGCCATGCAAGTCAAAATGGCGGCAGGAAATCAACGGATGGAAGAACTGTTTCTATGAGTCACAAGAGCAGCATGAAATCACAGGACGCAAACGATTCTATAGGCCATAAAAGCAGCAGGAAATTAACTGATGTAATTTCATTGGGTCGTAAGAATAGCAAGATCAAATCCAAGGTCGACGGAAGTAGCTCTTCACGCCATAGGACTAGCAGCAAGAAAACACCCGAAGGAATTCTTTCCTTGAGCCGGAAGAAATCACACAACGAAATCAATTCTTCAGCCTCCATCAGAAAAAGCCGGCGGAAATCTAAGAAGCCGAGCAACGATGATGATTCACTTAGCCAAGGCAGCAGCAGCAGTAACGGAGGATCACAGGACGAAAACTAAAATCCACAATGACGACATCCAACCGTTTCACAGCATCCAGGAACTTTCACAGTGGCCAAACAAAAAGTACCCCCTTCTATTTTTTTGAGCAAAATATAATACTTATGTTGGTAGGGAGTCAAATGGATACGTTTTGGTCGAGAGAAGCAATTTATGCCACCCACCAACTTAAGTGACTTTGTCTTCTCCTTAACGTTTGTTTTTTTCTTTTGTTATATGTGTGAGTTCATTATCTCTTTTATCTCTGTTCTTTGTGTAAAATTATCATTTCCAAAACTTCTACAAATAATAATTTACTTAAATATCTTTAAAATTTTATCTAATTAACAATTCTATTCCTTGAAGAATATAATGTTAATTAGTAAAATTTTCAGTAGGGTCTCCATAATAAATTTATTAATTCGTTAATTAATTTGTTAACTTTACTTTTATATAGAATTCTATTCAAACAAAATTAATTGTCCTTTAAGAAAAAAAAAAAAGCAATTAATTGTCATGAGAATATAGTCATTACCTTGCATAATATGTATGTATAACGAAGAAACAATTTTGATCAATCACAAATTGCTATGTGCAAAATTGAAATTTCTTTTAATTAAAAAATTATCAATTAAATTTTACATCACCATTTAAAATCAATGGCATCATAAATAGGAATTTATCTCTAATTAACTTAAAATTAAATTGTGAGATAAGTAAAAAATTTATCTCTAATTAAATTAAATTAATGATGAGATAAACAAAAGAGTTTATCTCTAATTAAATTAAATTAATGATAAGATAAATAAATGGTTTTATCTCTAATTAAATTAAGTTAATTAAGAAATAATTCATTAGGATAAGTTTTTTAAAGAAGTTATATTCTTTAAGAATTCTTTTTTACCTAGCTCATTGGCACTTTAAAAAGGAGTTTCCACCAAAGCCATTCAACACAATTCACAAGCCTAAAGAGAAGAAACAGATTTTGAAGACACAAATTCTCCTCAAAGCATTAAGAAGATTTCTTTGAAGAATTCGAAGAACGTGAAGAACACTGCTCTGTTTCTTCAAGAAGCTGTTCTTTGATCTTATTTAAACAACAAAAAGAAGGCGAGTTTCATCTATCAAGATCAAGTCTAGAAGAACCTTGAAGCAGACCTATTCGATTTAAGATCAAGTCTAAAAAACCTTTGAAGTATATTTCAACTTTAAGGTCCTTAAAGCAATATTCAAGATCATGTCTCAAAAGACCCTTAAAGCAAATTTCAAAAGTAAGCCTTCCAAGACCCTTGAAACAAATATAAATCAAGACTAAGTCATCTAAAAACCATTGGATCGGATTTCATCAATTCAGGACTAACTCATCAAATAGCCCTTAAATCGAATTTCTTTGCTAAAAAAAAACCAAAAGATTTTTTTATTTTAAGAATATCCAAAGATTGTAACTCAAATTTAATAAATAAAATTCTTTATTTGTTTCTAAATTTTTTGTCATATTTTCAGTGTGAAATTTGTGTATACAAATTTCTAGCACACTCAGTAGGACAATTTCAGTCTTTCATCTCTTTTCTTCAAAGTTTAAGTTTTCAAATTCCAATGACCCCTCAAATGAAGTTTTTCAACAATCAAAATCTCAAGTTTTTTCCAACTCAAAAGTTAGAGAAAAAAATATCTGTTGCATCAATTCATCAATGTTTTCTTGAAAACAATGTTGTGTTTACTATTTCCTGGGCGATGCTTTCTTAAAAATAATATCAACGTTTATTTAAAACCTCTAATTGAAGATTTAAAGATAGTGTAAGATTGAAGGGTCACTACTTATGATGCCTACTAATGAAACATTTTAAAAGCACACAACATTGTTTTAGACCATGGTGACTTTCTAGCATATGCAATGTTGCTTAAATGGAGCACCAAAGGAAAATTAGCATGCCCTTGTTGTAATTAAACACGAGTTCCCAATATCTTCATCATTGTAAGAAAACATGTTATATAGGACATAGTAGATTTTTAGATGCAAGTCATAAATGGTGTCATGATAAATTTTCTTTTGATGTTAGCATAGAGTTTAGGCTTCCACCTCAACCGTTGTCAAGGACTGCTGTGTTAGATCTGTGTGATCTTATTAATGAAGAGTTAGGGAAGCCAAAAAAAACCTTTGGAAAAGAGTCTATATTCTTTTAGTTACTATATTGGGAGTAAACTTCATAACATCATAACCTAGACGTGATGCACATAGAAAATAATATATGTGAAAATCTATTGGGAACATTACTAGACATTCTTAGGAAAATAAAAGACCATGTAAATGCTTAATTTGACCTGAAGGAAACGGGAATAAGAAAAAAAAAACATGCAACCAAAGGAGTCTTGTGATTCTAAAAACATGATTTTACTAAAAGCTTATTTTTCATTGACAACTATGGAAAAAGACTTTTTTGTGAAGTTATAAAAAATGTGAAATTGTTGAATTGGTGTGCATTAAACATAAGAAGATGTGTACAAGTAAATAAAAAAATTTCAAGAGTCATGATGATCATTTCATCGTGCAATATTTACTTAAAGTTATTGTTAAAAGAACGGTGCCTAAGGGTGTAGGAGTTGATTTGCTTAGATTGGGTGATTTCTATAAGATTTTATGTAGTAAAGTTATAAAATGCAAAGATTTTGACTGTTTACAAGATGAAATTGTAGAAACACTATGCCAATTTGAGAAAATTTTTCCTCCTAGTGTATTTGACACAATGGTTTATCTCCGACTCCATTTGCAAATGAAGCTAGACTTGGTGGTCTGATCTTTTATAGGTGGATGTATCAGATTAAGAGGTTTTTCTGCAAGTTGAAATCATACCGCGATAATAGAAGTCATTCAGAGAGATATATATAGCTGAAGCATATTTGGCAAAAGAAACGTTTGAATTTTTGTTCAAGATATTGGAGCCAAAATGTTGAAATGAGATTTGATCTACCATCGAGAAATTTTGAAAGTGTTGCTATAAATGATGAAAATGAATCACTTTTTCAACTTACAGGCCTTTTGATTGGAGCAAAATAAGAAAGGTAAAATTATTGAATTAGATAAGCATACATTAACTTAAGCTCATAGATATTTGTTGTTTAACTATGATAAAATTCAAGAATATACTAGGTAAGAAAAAAATTTACTTTAACTATATTGTATTGATTTAAACTTTATTTAATCTTTTTTATTTATAATTCTTTATAAAAATGTAATTTTGTTTAAATATAATAAGCATTAAAATTTAATTAGCAGCTACCATAAAAAACAAATTGGAAAAAAGAGCAAACCCGCAATTAAGACTTTGCTACTTAGTTTTGAACATCAAGTAATGGACGATAAAAATGTTCTTGAACATATAAAAGAACTTGCTAAAGGTTCAAGCAACATAGTGCAAAGTTTCCTACATATCTTATTAATGGTTATAGGTTTCATAGAAGAAGGTGTAATAGTTAAATGTAAAACACATAATAATGGTTTCACTTTATCAACTTTGACATTTAGCTTTACAAGGTCAAAAGATAAAAATATAGTTATTTCAGATGTTGTTTATTATGGTGCAGTGATAAAAATTACTCAATTAGATTACTATAGATGTTTTAAAGTGGTTGTATTCAAATGTGATTAGTTTTACGCAAAACAAGATGATTATAGGGCTCACACGTGTAAATTTTCAAAAGTTGATACATTTAGAGGATCCTTTTTTATGGTATCCCAACTGCATCAAGTTTTTTATGTACAAGATCCATAAGAGAAAGATTGGAAAGTTATGCAAACAATATATATGGACTTGTTTGATATGAAAGAAAAATCTATTACAGATAAATATGGAACTTATCTAAGTGATTTTACAAAGGTTAGGATGGAGCATGCTACTGCTTTAGAAGATATTGAGGTTAATTTGTTAAAAGAAGATGTTGAAGGAACAATAATTTAACAGCCTATGCATGAGTTCGAAGAAAACCTTGATTTAGAAGAAAATAATAAATATGATGAAGGTGATAGTGAATGGGAAGTGTACACACCTCATTTTGTCCAGACTATCATCCAAGACATCTTAGGTCATTATCCTGGGCAACTTTAGAGTCATTCAAATTAACACGAGTTAGTTTTCGATTATTTTTTACCAAGGTGAGGTGTTCAGAAAGCCTATAGTACGTGCAAGTCACATTGGTGCATGAGTATTAATAAAAAGCTTTCACAACACTAAAATTCAAATTTTCACATATAGCATCGATACAAGAGGGTTTGGTATTGATACCTAAGGTATGGTTTTGATACTTAGCATGTTTGTATCGATAGAGGCCTTAACAATAGCTAAAATTGCGATTTTTAGCAAAACGTATCGATGCACTAGTAAAAGTATTAATATAGACCTTTAAAATATTGACATAGGTATCCAAGTCTTAAGACTTGAAACATTTTTGTTTCTGGTATCTGTACATACTTTATTGTATGTATCGATACTTTATTATATCAAAACATTTGTATCGATACATGCCTAGCTCAAACCATTTTTCAACCTTCGTACTTTTGATTTGAAAATCTGACTTAAACATGTTTTTGCACTAAAAATCATTAGAATTCATATCAAGCCTCAGCCTTAGACTTATGATTGGATTTTAACAAATTTTAAGGCCCAAAATAACTAAAAAAATAAGGCATTTTCATGAAATATATGATTTGTTAGAAGGCATAACTAGTTTTTTTCTAGTTGTAGACTAGCACAGCCCCTCTGCTCCACCATCTTGCTATTAGTAGCCAATGAAATTCTAGCTGAGCATAGTACCTAGGGCTACCATAAGGTACATAGAGAAAGGCCAAAAATGCCTTTCCTTTAGCTTTAAAATACATTGGTTGAACCTTGGACTATAAAGGAGCCACTTTTGGCTTAGCAAAGAAGAGGTTTTCCCTACACACATTATTTCCTTCATTCTCGTATCTCTTTTAAGCTTTCTAAAATCCTCTCAAAAACCTCCATTTCTTATTTCCTTTCATCACCAAACTTACCTCATTCCATACCATAACTAAAAAGGTTTTTTTTTTCATCATTTTCTTACTAATCAATAGCAAGGAAAAGGAAAAAACTAAGCTTGAAGTTACGGCTTCAAGTAAAGGTAAATGTTCAAAGCTTTTTGATATATTTTCTCTATCTTACTCCATTTATTCTCTATTTTTAGCATTTGCATCATTCTAATAAACCATTCATGTTCTCATGACCATTTTAGAACTCCCATGTATTGTTATGGCCTTGGATGTAGTAGTCTTAAGCTTTTGATGATCTTTTGATGTTTTAATTATGCTTGGATGGTGAAATATGCCACGTTTTATTTTCACCATCAAAACAACCCTGTTCATGCATCTTTGTCATGTTTTACCCACTTTCACATGCTCAACACGTTTAAATCTTCACCCTAGAGTGTTTTAAACATATTCATGTGTTTTTTTACATTGTGATAAGTTTTATTGAACTAAAATGTTGTCTTGAAAATTTCAATATGTTGTCTTTTGGTTAAACATGTTCATACCATTATCCATGGCTTGATTCTTGATGTTATTTATAAGGCTAACTTTCTTGTACATATTGTTTGTCATCACCTTGCATTTTGGTCACCTTTTCCATGTTAAATATCATCTTCATTTGTTCGAGAATGTTATACATGTTATCTTTATGTATGTTGCATCTTGTTCATAATAATTTTTGTCAAAAATGCTTGCTTGTTTGTTGTAAAATTCTAATTTTCATCCAAAATCCCTAAGTTAGATCTATGCTACCTTCAATAAATGGAGACTAGCATAGATTTGATGTTTTCTCACAATTGGCCTTCAATCTTAAGGACAAATTAAACTTTCCATACTAGATTCATGGTTGAATAAGCTTAAAAATGCTATTTTTTTAAGAAAAATGACCCTCGTATTTGTTAAAAAATATTAAGCCTTGATCTTGAGTTTAATACCCTTATTTGTGGCATGGTCAGTGGGTTGTTTCATCATCCCAAACTGCTCTGGGATTATGGAATGACTTTACGATGCCATGTCACCCTTTTATATGTGCCACGATGTTCAGACGTCCTTGGCTCAAGTTTAATCCCAAGAAATTCGAAAAATAAAAAAACTTCCGTATTTTTGTTCTGGCAGCATTATGCCCATAATTAAAAATTGTTTTCAAGACAAAACACATTCTTATGAATTTTCTAATATTTTTACTTGAAAGAACATTGAAATACATTTATAACGATGTCCTGTTTGCACCCAGACCATTTTGGATGAGAGAGTTATGATTTTTCAAACCATTGTTATCCAAAATGCCTAAAACCAGCAAATTGCATTTTATTTAGGCTATTTCGGTGCACCAGATGATTTTCCAAAGCCATTACACTATTTACCCTGTACATGCCAGCAATGTCAAAATAAACCTAATTTCAAAAACTAATTCTAGTTAGAAAGGGATTTTTTAAGATTTTGCAATACTTTTACATTAAACCTCATTGAGTCACCTTTTCAATGGTACCTCATTCGGCTAGTAGCACCTCCAAATTCGCCTAGAATAAATTCAAAAAATGGACAATGCGATGTTGTCCCCTATTTTTAGCACTAGTCAAAATTAATTAAATTTTTTCAAATTTCTACTCTGAGGCGTTCGAATGTCTCTAACTTTTCCCAATCCACTTCTATTGAGACATCCAAACATCTCAAAGTGCATCCAATTGATTCCACATAGAGTCACATACTACGACCTAACCCTTTATTTAGATCAAGGCTAAAACAAAAAGATAATTTTATTTAAATTTTTTATTTCTATTTTCAAAATACCTTTTTCCCCAAAACAATTACTTTTTTCCATTTTCATCAATGAAAATACTATAACCTTATTTTTTAGGGGACACCCCAACTTCATTTTTCATTTAAAACTTAAATTTTCTTTCTTTTGAATCTTTTTGAGATTTTTAATCAGAACCACTTTTAAATATATAAAAAATTTTCACCATTGGGGATACTCCAACCTATTTTTCATTTAAAACTTGAATTTTCTCTCTCTCTCTCTTGAACATTCTCAGAACTTTTAATCAAAACCTTTTAAATATAGCTAAAATTTTCTCCTTTGGGCATCCTCCAACCCTATTTTTCGATGGCAAACTCTAATATCACTTTTCATGTAAAATGTAAATTTTCTGTCCCTTGAAACTTCCCAAAAGGTATCTCAAGCAAAACCTTTTTTTTTTAAATATGCAAAATCATCACCATTGGAGATACTCCAACCGAGGGGATAGTATAACTCCACTTTTCAAATTTCACCTGAAATCCACATTCTTTCTTGCAGACATCCCTAAGTTTACTAATCAAAACATCTTTTTTTGTCCCTCAAGTTAACACCAAATTAAAAAGTGTCTCAAAATTATCATCCTGGTTGTTCCTTTATAATCAAAGACAATTAAGAGATACATTTTGATCATCTCTCTAGTTTTATGTTTTTATGTGTGTTTGTCTTTATGTAACGTTGTTATATTCCTTTTCATTTTACTGATATGTTCCCCTTTGTAAAGATCATTGTGCACTCATATTTAAACTTGTTTTAAAAAAATTACAAGGTAATGTTCTACGACAGTATCTCTTCAATGCCTAACATGAAATATCTGAATTTTCAAAATTTAATCCGAAAGTTATTTTCATAAAAAATCACTATGTTTTCCAATCTCCAAGGCACATAGGTGATCTAGATTTTCTTTCAAAACTCTAATCTACAATTTTCACAAAAATTCATGCATTGAATGGGATTATATCAAAATAATGATAAAGTGGAACCGATTACACTAAAACGAAAGCAAAAATAGCGTTAACGGGTATCGATTCCAAGCATTGTGGGGGTGCTAATCCTTCCCTATGCATAACTAACTGCTAAACCCAACCAATGAATCTCTGGACCTTGTAGACTTCAAAATCAATGTTTTGAGTTTTGTAACTTGGAATATTATTTTCAGTAGGCATCCAATCATGCTTAGCCTGAAATGATTGATGGTGACTCCAAATTTATGGCCATTTTATGGTAGCTTTCTAGGACTAGTTGGATGAAAGCTTTGCTCAATGGTCTTTATTCCCTTCATATTACTATGTCTAATTCAAATCTAGATCAAGGGATAATCCAAACTCCAAACAACATAACTACACCCCATTTTCCAAGTCATGCGTGCCCCTTTCATATCAAGAAAAAGGGTACATAGCAGCAAGAAGATAGTGCTCTTGATTTATCAATAAAAGGTGTAGAAGGATTAATAATTGATAAACTTCTACTTATATTTGATGAAGATTTAAATTTGGAAAATGATTTTAGTATTGCTAGTAATACTAAAGATGAGTGAACTTTTTTAGTTTTGTTTTTCTTTTGAATATGAAATAATAAATATTTTAATTTAGTTTTTTACTTGACATCTCATTACAAGTTATAACTATTTTATGGTTAGATAATTTGAATAAAAGTTCTAACCAATTAATCTTTTTTGTAATTTAGTAAGTTATATTTAAGTGGTTATTATTGAGTATCTAGAAATAACCAATTAATAACTTAGAGATGAGCTTGGACTTAAAAGATGATTAAGGCATCAAGGTTAGGTTAAAAATTCAAAAAACTCTGAGAAAGAGAAAATTTTGATTTTTAAGGGGAAATTTTAAAAACAAGGTTGAAACACTTTGATTGATGAAAAATTTAGTGATCGTTGAAAGACTATGTATTTTTGGTTTTTTTATAAAAAGGTGAATTTTTCAAATTGAGGAATTTATAGAAAAACTCGAATTGATTTTTTGAAAATGATGGAGCCTTGAGATGAGCTCATAACACTCATACATGACTTATGATCCTATTTGAGTGCTTATCAAACTCATTCTAAGGCATCCAAATGCCTCAAAAGAGTGAGCAAGGGGTTGTTGTTAATTTTTTTAAATGCTAGAAGTAGGGCAGCATCGTACTATCGAGCTTCTCAAATTTATTCTAGACTCATTTAGACTTTGAGTAGGGCAAATAAGATGGTAGTGAAAAGCTAACGTAGTTTCATCTAAAATGGTCAAAATTCCTAAAAAATCACTTAGTAGGAGAAAATAATTTTTAAAGTTAGACTTGGATTAGCATTGGTAATAAGTGTAAGGGAATTAGGGTGGCAAACTTTGAAAAATTGTCCCAAATTCATTGGGACTCAGAAAGTCACAAAAGATATATCACCAAAAAGATAGTTCAATTTACTTTATGGGAAAATATTTTAAAAATCATAAAGCATTTTTATGGCTATTGTTATTTGAAAAATCAGTTCTAGTGACCTGAACAAAATTAGGTTTCTACACATAAAATAAGTTAGGTGTCTACACATAAAATAAGTCCCCAAATTGCTTCTGACATCTGGAAAAACTGGCAAGGCATTTCAATCCTTACCCATCATAGGTTTGCAACAAAAAGAGTTTAGCATGGATGGGAGTATTTTCTAGGCCTATATGAAGGTTGACACCTCACGATAGCATAAGTAATTTACACTTGTGAAGTTTTTCAAGAGCCTAAGCTGAGGCTAATAGCTCAAGAGAGTAGAGCTACTTCACTCCCTTCTTAAAAAGGTTCAAGACCCTAAAAAGAGCCTTTTTATGAAATAAAATGTATGTGATTCATGTGTGCGAATGAAGAAAACTGCCTTTCTACGATCTATTTTGCAACCCTACCCTATATGCCAAAACACCCAAAATATAGTAATTGGTGATAGTAAAATTATAAAACTAAACAATATGCACAATTTTATTTACGAAACATTTTTTAGAGAACCACGAGAATTATAATTAAATGCCGGTTAAAACCAACTAATTAAGATTTTAGATATCATGTGATTAATTCTAAGCTCGACTCTTTTAAGCGTACCTAATAGAGTCACCAAGCTATCATAACTTGCCAAATGCAAAATCGACACATCAGAGCAGGGAAAATACTATTTAGTTTGAAATTAGGATCAAGTCGCTAGCATAAGTCACTTGCCCGATTTTCTCGTGTGGTTGTTATAAAATAACTGATAAATTCAGAGTCACCACCTAACTTTTTTTTGGCTAAATTTGATTAGTCACTTATTGAAATTTGTCTTTTAAAGGTTACAAGAACCTTGAAAATAGATTCTAAAGTATGCTTAAAAACTAGAGTAAAATATAGCTTTCGAGAGTTGGTTACATGTAGGAAAAGATGAACACCCCTAAAACACCCATGAATTGGTACCTCTTAATTATGTATTATCCTAAATCTCATTTAAAATTGATTTTAATTTTTAGTATTCAAATATAATTTCCATGTTTCAAAATATTTAATATTATTGTCTTATAAAGTGAGTCAGATTCTATTTTTTCAAGAAAGTATTTTCACACTCCACCAAAAAACCTGGTGAAAATCAAAAGTATTTTTACGAAGTCTTTAAAAATTTTGATTCAATATTTTGAGGAGGATATTTCGTCCTTAAAAAATAACTGATGAGACCCTTCCATATAATGGAAGAAACCTATTGGCTATTTTTAACTTGGAAATACATGTTCTAATGATATATTTTATTGAATCCATAAAAAAATAAAAAACTAAGGGTTCGGTATTGACATGAATGTTCTAACCCAACCTTGAAAATCGATTTTAATGGAAAAATACTAAAACAACCCTAAAAAATATGTTAACATGACAATGCATACATGACCCTAAGGGTCTCGATTTTCATGTAATAAAAATGACCCTAAAGGACATTTTTGACATGAAAATGCTAACAAGATCCTAAGGACTCGATTTTGGTGTAAAATGACTAAAATGTAAAAGACATATGTGGACATGAAAATGCTACATAACGCTAGAGGACTTGATTTTAATGTACAATTAGTAGAATGCCCTAAAAAACATATTATAACATGAAAATGCTATATGACCCTAAAGGCTCAATTTTAATGGAAAATGTTTGAAATGACCCTACAGTTTACATTTAAGCCTAAAATGACTTAGATGACCATGAAATGGTGGAAATTATCAGAATAATTGTAAATGACCTTAAATGATGGAAAATACCAAAACAACCCTAGGTTATGCCAATTGACAAAAATGACACTAGGTATGCTCGGTAGGCTTAAAAATTACCCAAATGCCCCTACTTTATTTCGGCCAAGACTAAGACATCCCTAGGTATGTGTGCTTTGAAAGGAAACTTCAAACTTATACTTATGATATAAACATAAAAATTAATCAAAGTTAAACATATACGACAAAAATTAAACAGAAAAACACATGAATTTCTTTAAGATTTTAGGTAGAGATATACATGTGATCGGAAAGCAAGTTAAAACATAAATTTGATAGAAATCATACCTACTCAGAGACTCACAACTTAAAATATGTCGATCCCTATAGCAATGCATCATAGCTTGATTGCTTCGATCCCTTGTTGAGGTCATAAGTAGCATAAGTGTCCTACTTCTAATGTTGATCCATGCAGATGGCTATTGGACATTTACGAGGTCTGATGGTTCTCTAAAGCTAGCCAAAAGGCTTTTCCAGCGTCAACCAAAAGTTAAATATGATAAACATTTTCCTTCATGCAAATCAAAAATAATTATGAGGTGAAGATGTCATAAAAACTAAGGGAAAAAGGATCTCATAAGGATATGGAAGTTAGCAAAAGTTTAAGCAAACTTGGCCATCGTTACAGCTTTTGTGAACAATCAATCTCTCAAGCTAGAAAACTAATTTTCTATTTTCATTTCAATCAAGAATGATTTCAAATCCCTTAAAAGATGAAGATTGCACCAAACTTGCTTATAAAAGTCATAAGGATGCATTATCCTCCTTAAAGAAGTAAAGATGATAGTGCCTAGGCTATCTGATTTGCTACTATCAACCAAAAGCCTTAATAATGTATTTAAATGCATCTTCGGCTAGGTTAGCCTTGACTAATGGATAAGACTCACTTACTAAGTCATCCTTAAGGTTGACGCCACTTTTGGTGATAGCTTATTCTCTAGTTAAAACACTTTCAACCAATTTATCCAAGATGGGCTCCATTTAGTAACCAATTAATATCTTGGCCCAATACTGCACTAATTTGGCCCTAACCATGCACCTAGACTTATTTCAAGTCCAAATAGGTGTAGTTCAAAACTAAGCCCATTTGACTTACTAATTTGGGGCTATTTGGGCTAATCCTTATTTACATACAAGAAGATTTAATTCTCAATTAAATTGCTTACCTATATAAAATAATTTTTTTACTTCATGTAAATATTATTAAATAATTATCAAATAATTATTTAATTTGCCAAAAATAATTTTTTTGCCAAAAATCAAGATATCCTTATTTACATGCCTACTTTTATGGATAATCTTGATAAGACATTCTTATTTTCACTGCCACATTAAGACATCTCTAATTAGATTTCATAAATCTAATTTATGTTTCTAATAATATTTAATTAAACTAATTGAATTAGTTCATCCTCATTATACCTTTTATTTAATTAAGTCATACTTAATTAAATTTTGATTTTAGTCTAGTAGGTCATTTTATTGTGTGTAACCCATTAAGTTCCCATCATGTTGGCAATGAATATAATTAATCTAATGAATTATATTCATAGATCAAAAGTGAGATCTAGCAACCTATCATAATCACCTAAATGTTGAAAAGTCATTACGACCTCGGAGAGACCTTTTAGTAACTAGCCTTCTAATGTAATTTGATCCCTTCACCAAATATCTTGAAAATACTATAAGCATGGTGCAATGTCTAATCATGTACCAATCCATATTAGTTCTTGCAACTTATGGTTAACTTTATGAATTTAGAGAAACAATTTCTCCTGAATTCATCATGCGTTGGCCAATGACTTTATCAAGTTAACTAAAGCCAAGAATAATGAGATATATCTTCGATGTCATTTGGAGTGGTGAATCCTTTCTGGATCATTCATCCACCTTCATATAGTTCATGCCACATCCAAAACCATGCTACCATAAGCATCCATCTATCGTGGACCCATTGGTGATGGAAATAAAATAGGACATTCCCCATACAAGATGACTTAGTATCCTAAGTTAGATGACTAGTTACACAACTGGCACATGAGAACACAATCGATAAACACTAAAGTGACTTATACCAAGTTCTCATGCGAGCCATGTTCAGTGAACTTGTTTTCATAAAATAAGCACCTGTATGCTATACTTAAGTATCTCTATGCTTTAACTTTTATGAGATCAAAGAGTTGCGCACATCAAATGCATGGAGGTTTAGCACATACTAGTCTTTATGCATTGTTAATGCTATGTCTTGACAATACGATGACTAGGAATATTTTAGAAACAAGGCTTTGATGCATAAGGATCTCATCATCGTAACTCATTATTAACTAACTTTGCAAGGCCATTGTGTTTCATGGGTTTCATCTAATCAGTAGTTCATGATTGTCACTAATTCTATTAACATGAAAAAAACCTTATATCACTAAACTAAGTGATTGGTTTGCATTATTAACTTATATATGTGCCTCATTCAAGCCAATTGGCTCTAGGGCATATATTAACATATTTGACTTGCGAAAATGACCAAAATGGCGCTAGAAGTTTCGATCAACCCTTAAAATACACTTTAAAATTTAATTTCTTTTCAAAAACAAAATGATAAAAAATAATCATGGCAAATACTTAAGAAGTATTGCTGCCATATGGATATTTTCTTTACGAAGTATCAATACCATATAGATACTTTCTTTAAGTTTTCTCAAAAATTGTTTTCTAGGTATTTCAAAATAAGTTCAGTTTGTTCCACAATATTTTAAACATATGTATATATATTAAAAACATGTAATTTTAAGAAAACTCAAAAGTCTAAAGTATTTTAGGATTTTCCAAAGTATCTTTAAAGTGCTTTAAAGAAAAAGTACTAAATTGAAAACATTCATATTCATACTAATTAAGCTTAATCAAAAAACCAAGATAAATTGAAAGCTGACACACATAAAAGAAACATTTAGCTCAAGCCATCACCTAAGTCTAAACTTGGGATCATCAAACCTTGAAATTGCCATAAACTAAAAAATAATTAAGTTGAAAGAAATGAATTTTTGCTGTTGCTTGGCCATAAGAAAGGTTGGAATACCTTCAAGCTTAATTTAATTACCGAAGTTAATTACTTAAGACCATCAAGCTTTTCATGTAACAGTTTAAATAAATCAACTTGAATATGAAAAAGATGATCTTTGCTAGTGCTTGGCCACTATTGGAAACCTCTAGCTTAAGTTAATCACCTAAGTAAATAACTTTGGATCTTTAAGGTTTATATTTACATAAGAATAACATAACAATTAAAATGAGCATGAATTAAAAGAACTAATATAAATATAAACAATTTTGCTTAAAGTTTAGCTAGAAGATTGGTTTTTAAACCTGGGGCTCAAAAATCACCTAAGTTAAAGCTTAGGATCATCAAGCTAATAAATGAAAAAAATGCTTGAAAGTAAATAAATAACAAGAAAATTAATTAGAAATAAGGTGAAGAAGATTAAAAAAATAAAGTAGAAAGCTATGTTGAAAAAATTTTGAAAGAGTTTCTTTTATTTCTTTTTTTCTTTTCTTTTTCTATATTTTTTCTCTTCTTTTTTCTAATACTCCTAGATAATTATGAGAGACTTTCCCTCTGTTTGTAAAAAGTGGATGATGGCAAATGGTTGCAAACAACCTTTAACCGAACCTGGCAATAGTTTTTCTTTTTTTGCTTTATTTCATTTTCTCATTTAATGCTAGTCATATCTTTTGTAGGAAAAATGTCATCAACTCTTCAACCTATGCAAAATAATTTTAATAATTTAATTAATTTTATTATGCTTCCAAGATTAAAATCCAATTTGTTTGATTATTCAAAGATTAATCTTATGGTTGGGAATATGTTTCAAAATTCAAGCTAATTTCTAATTGGTTGAAAAAAAGTTAAAAAGTCTAAATTTGAGTTTAAGTTAATAAAAATGCCTCATGTGTTATAAATATCTCGTAAGTTCAATAATCAAAATTCAATCCAATGGTTACCAACTTATTTGAAATGTCAAAAATTAATCCACTGGTTGGCAATGTGTTTGAATATTCAATCTTGAATTTAATTGGTTGGAAGAAAGGTTTAAAAGTTTAATTTGATTTTATTTGATTAGAAAAATCTACTTGTGAATCCTACATATAAAAATTCTAGTTGGAAGCTCTACGTATGATTTTACAAGATTAAAAATTATATATTTGCACGTAAAATTTTAAGGGTTAACTTCAAAAAACCCTTGTGGTTTTAACAAAAATCACTTAACCCTTGTGCTCTAAAATTATTACTTACCTTCCCTATAGTTTTATCCATCCAAAATGTGCTTAACGCCGTTACAAATTTATGACAAATTTTTGTTTTATCCTTACCACTTTAAATAATATTAAAATTTTTAAAGGTAAAACATACATTTCCAGCAAATTTTTAACGGTGTAAAGCACATTTTTTACGAAATGAAACCACAAGGAAGGTAAGTAATAATTTTTAAAGCACGTGGGGGTTTAAATGATTTTAGCAAAAACTACAAGGGTTTTTAAAGTTTACCCAAATTTTAATTCAAATATTCATATGTGCAAACTTTAATTGAAAATTCTATATATGAGAATTTAATTAAAAATTGTTTAATTAAAATTTTCATTTGTGAAGGTTAGATTGAAAATGCTAAAGTTTAATTAAAACTTCAAGACTAAAAAGTTTGATAAAAAAAAACCTATATTAATAAAAAAATAAATTTCAAAATTCTATGTATGGAAATTCCAAAGGTAAAAAGAAAATCTATGGGAAAAAGTTTGGTCAAAATTCTATATGGAAAAGGCTAAATTGAAAGTTCCATATTAAAAGTTCAATGCATAAGAAATTTAATAAAACTCTATATAAAATATTTAAAAACTTTATACATAAAAATTAAATTAAAATTCTATTTATAAAATTTCAATATGAAAATTTATAAAAAAAAAAAATTATTCGTAAAAAGTCTTATTAAAAATTTCATATAACAATGAAAATTTCTTAAATTGCATGTTTTGGACTTAATTAAACCTTTCCAACTAGCTTTAATCGAAAGT
Organism: Adansonia grandidieri; assembly: GCA_038382065.1. Taxonomy (NCBI): domain Eukaryota; kingdom Viridiplantae; phylum Streptophyta; class Magnoliopsida; order Malvales; family Malvaceae; genus Adansonia; species Adansonia grandidieri. The sequence continues at coordinate 6,930,761 of JBBYHK010000007.1, read as the reverse complement.
TGACTTTCCATTTTCTAATTGTGATCGATTTTGATCAACTTTTCTCGATTTTGAATATTCTGATCAATTTTGACTTAATTACCCTCATTTGACCTTTTGCGTAAGTTAAACTGGGTTCGAATCGAGTTAATCAAGTTTAACTTGGGTTTGATTAATTTTGAACTTAGTTCATTTCATCTGATTTTATCCCGTTTTCATCACTATGACTCTTCTTGACCAATTTCGACTAGTTTTTACTTAAGTTGACCAAGTTTGACCAAGGTTTGACTAAGTTTAACTCAAGTCAATTTCTCCCTATTTCATCTACTATTCATCACCAAGACTTTCATAGGATTATCAAAGCTCCAAAAGTAGGGTTCAAGGCCCGAATGGATGCTTGGTAAGGGCCTAAATTAGAGCAGGTATCTATACTATTATCAAACAAATCTTGAATAAAAAATTTTAATTTAGAGTTTTATTGAATTGTTAATTATTTCATAATTTAAGAATATGTTTTTACACAATTATTTTTAACATTTTCTTTATAACTAAATTTTTATTTTTCTAATTATATACTCATATAAAATTTTGAGTATGTAATTTAGCAATGTGTCAATTTGCTAACTCTTTATTCTCATTATAAAACAAGTGTCACCCTTTTTTTCTTAAACCAGCTTTCTATCCATTTAGGGTCTATTTGGATGGACAGTAAAATTGGTTCTAATGAGATTAAAAACAATGGTAGTGGTAAGTAATAGTAAACGTTAGTAATAAGATTAAAATTAGTGATGCAACATGTGTTTAGATGAAAAATAATGGTGATAGTGAGGTGAATTGTAATGAAAAGAGAAAATTAGCATTAAAGAATTAGAGTAAATATATATGATGAACATTTAAATTTTTTGACATTTATATAATTAATAAATAATAAAAATTTATGATTTTATTTACGTCAGATAAAAATTTTATTTATAAATAATTAAAAATTTAATAAAAATGATAGTAATATATCAAATAATATTTTTCTTTATCATTGATGTAGTTATTTATTTATGTTTCATTTAAATGATTAATTTTATTTTGAAATAATAATTATATTTAGGAAAAATAAAAATATATTTACATAGTTTAAGCAAAAATAATGATTATTTTAATCACATAAGTAATATGTTGAAAATAATAATTATATAAATTATTTTAAAAATAATTATAAAATTATTTAAAACTTTGAATTATAAAAAGAAAATAAATAATATAATAATCTATAAATGATAGGGCATTTGTTTGCAGTCAATAGTGTTTGACTCATCCTATCGAGTGTTATCCAAAAACTCAACTTCAATGAGTTTAAAGGCTAGTTTAGCATTACTTTTGGAAAAAAAGCTTGAGTTAGGAAAAACATAGTTAGAAAAGTTGTATTTAAAAAGTGATGAAAATATGATTTAAGAACTTTTAAGTGCTCGATATTGTTGTAAAAAAGTGTTGTTTGAAATGTAAAGAAAATGTTTAAATAATAAATATTTAGAGATGTGAGGATAATATGCATTTTATCTAAAACTCAACTTTCAAATAAAAAAAAAACTCTATTTTTTTAGCTTTTTTGTTTGAGTTGTCAAACAATAATTTTAACCGTAAAAGCCAAAATTTTGTACTTGTTTAACATAGAACCTGTAGTAAAATGCAAGTTTTAACTTCAAAAACTATGCCAACAATAATATTAAATAGGACATAGGTGAAGAAAGTGCAGAACTGCATCAGAAAATTGCAACTATGAAATGCATGTAGGGTCTTAATGGACTAGAAAATCAAATCAATTCAAAAGAATAAACGAGACAAATCAAAGTGAAATGGGAGAGAAAATGAAAATCGAATAAAAACAAAAAAATAGAATAGAATCAAATTAAATCAAATCAAATCAAATTTAAAGAGGGAGAAAATAATTTTCTTTCAAAGCATAGGTTACAATGGCCATTTTCTAAACTAGGTTGATGAAAGAAAGTAGTGGAGCCAAAAAGTGATTTTTTGGCATAAAGACTAAAAAAGAGGTAGCACTAGACACTTTTTATTGGTGAGAGAGCGAATGGAGTTATTCATTCATTTAATTATTTTCGTATATACACAAATTATCTTATTTATAATCGATAGGTGTTGGTCTAAGTGGAAGGAGCTTAGGCACCTAAAGTATATGGTTTAGGATTCTATCTTTACCCATGTGAACAAACACCATTCAAAGAGGTCCTCACTTTAGTGCTTGACATTACTTTGAGAGATTAGTTTTTGGCCTACTGGCTGGAGGATACTCTAGGAAACCAAAAAATTATCTTATTTATAGTTAATATAGTTTTAATTTTCATATAAACAAATAAATTATATGATACGTACCCATTATATACATTTAAAAATAAAAATTAATTCAAAAAAATTAATAGAATTTGGATCATTTTTTAACTCTCCATTTGCGAAATTAAAATTCTCTAATTACAAACACCACAATTGTAAAAGTTATATCTTTGCATAAGATGGTCCACAAAAGGTTAAAGGAGGTATGCTTATAAATGGAAATTTTCATTATCAACATCTTTTATATTTGTCCTTCAAACTATGCCTAATTTAAATGTCATATCAAACCAACTTTAATAACTACATTTCAACTCTATACTTTAAGTTTACTAATTTTTTAAAGCATGACTAATATGATAAACAACTGGAGCTACATTCTTGAATCATTATTGTGGTGGATCTGATATAAGTTATCATTCATGTTAGATTCAATAAAGTGTTAAGTAAGAGTATGTGTTTAATGTAAGCTTGTTTAATTTTTAAAACTTTTCTCATATATTTAATGGATTATATTTTCCATATCTATGTTCGTCTACGTATGAAATACCAGTATCCATGTTTAAATATGTATCGAATGCAAGTATCATATACAAGATTTAAAAAATATAAAAAAATCTGAATTACATGGGTTACAACTAACGTAAGGATGATAGCAGATTAGATGTTTGAATTTTTTTTTTTGTAATATGAGGAATCCACTTAAGAGCCTTAAAATCTAAATTCATTTATTATCTACATTAAATCCATATATTATTATTTGATTTCGAATTAAATAATATTATATACCATATAGACGCACTTTATTTTGTCAAGGCTAACATCTAAGGCATTAGAGGTCATCGTTTAGGATGCCATTAGGGTCATTCAGATGAGTATAGATATGTTCCCTATCATTCTCGACTTAGGTAAAAGGTTCAGAGAGTCAAAGCACATAAATTTTACATTTTTGCATGAGTGTATTGATACATAGACTTCATGCATCGATACAGGGCCTCCACGTCATTAAAATTTAGAATTTCATAGGTTTGATTGATATAAATAGGGGTATATCGAGACATTTGCTTAATGTATCGATAAAATAGTTAAATCTACCGATATAAGGCTTAGTAATAGCTAAAATTTGATTTTTTGACAACATGTATCGATACATTTTGGAAACATATCGATACAACCTTCATTATATTGATATATCATGTGTTTTTCCCTAGATGTATCGATACAATATGTGACGTATTGATATATCCAAGTAAAATTGCCTAGTTCATGGTATTTTTCAGCATTTGCATCTGTAGATCAAAATTCCAATTTAGCCAACTGTTTTACACGAAAAATCATCCAAATTCATGTCAGGCCTTGTTATAGACTTAAGATTGGATCAAATAAATTTTTTAGGCCAAAATGACTAGAAAATGGGGCATTTTCATGAAATACATAGCTTGTTCAGAGGCATATTTGGCCTTTCCCCATCAACAAGCTGCTACAGCCCCTCTACTCCCCCACGTTGCATGTTGTAACCAATGGAAATTCGGCTAACTGGGCATAGTACCCAAAGTTGTATGTGGTACATGGCTAGAACCTAAAAAATCCCTTGTTTTGGCTTCAAAACTTTTGGCTTTCATATAAATGAGCCAACTTTAGCTCAGCCGAAAAAATACACAGACCACATTTAAAAAAAACACACATTTTCATAAATCACATTCCTCCATATTCGTAGTTCTTCCAACAGCCCTCCAAAACCTCTTTAAAATCTTCATTTCCTACTTTCTTTCATCACCAAATACCTCTCTATTCATAGTTCATTCAAAAGCTTATCTTTGTTATTCCTTCTTACTCATTTATAGCAAATTAATGAAGGAAAAATAAGCCAAAAACCAAAAATAAAGAAAAATCATAAAAGCCATAAAAGCCATGGACACATTTTCTCACATGTTCATACAATCTTTTATGTTGTCATAGGCTCCACCTCCAATGCTCATGCATTTTTTCTGTGTTTTCTTGCATTTTAGTATGTTTCATGTTATAAAAATGTTGCCTTATTGTTGCTTCAACATATGTTTGTCATAGATGTTGTGTTTACATACTTTACATAGTAAAAATGTCTCATCGATGTCTTTCTTTGATGAGTGTTTGCTGCAAAAAATGATTCTCAAAAACACCTCTAAGTTAAATCTATGTTACCTCCAATAAATAGAGAATATTGTGGGTTTAATGTTTTCACTAAATTAGCCCTTCAATCTTGGAGATAAGTCAAGCTTTTCATGTCTAGATTCATAGTTAAAAGAGATTAAAAAAGTTCTGGTTTCCAAATTAGATAGCCTTTCAACTAGTTTGAAAGTGTTTATGTCTTGATCTTAAGTTGACTACCTTTGTTTGTGACATGTAGGTCAATGGACTATTTTATGATCCCAAACTACTCCAGGACTCTGTAAATGAGCTATTGAAGCCCATGTCACCCCTTCTTTCTATCGCAGAATACTCAGATATCCATGGCTCAAGTTTAGCCCTAAGAAACCCAAAAAAAAAAACTAAAAGACTCTGTTGTTTTACCCCAGTAACATTGTAGTCACAACTTAAAATAACCACTTTTGAGCCCTAAACATTTTTTTAGAATTCCTTGGTATTTTTCCCTTAAAAGGCATCAAATTATCTTTCCAACAATGTCTCTTTTGCCTTCAGATTGTTTCAAACAAGGGAGTTATGATTTTTTGAACCTTTTGCTATCTAGAACCCTTGGAATCAGCAACTTGCATTTTATTTGGGCCATTTTGCCCCACTAGACAATTTTTCTAAAATTTTAAAATATTTTATCCAAAAATTTCATGAAATTCCTTTTCTAAAAAGGTATTTTTTGGAATTTAATGATTTTGTATGAGTCAGGAATGATTTTTCAAAATTCATCACACTTTTTCCCTCGTATGTGCTGTCAATGTTGCATTATACCCAATTTCAAAAATTATTTTCACCTAGAAAATGATTTTTTGATATTTTTAAAATATTTTTATGTTGAACCTTATTGAGTCACATTTTTAATGGTACCTTTGTTGACCCTGGGAACAACTAAATTTGCCCTAAATAAATTTAGGAAGGGCAATAGCTCCATATTGTCCCCTGTTTTGGACTTAGGAAAATTAGACTAGCTCCCCTGAACCACTTTTTCAAGACATTCTAATGCCTTGAAATGTATCCGATTGACTCCCCATGGGGTCGAGTGCCACAAACTAGGTCTCATAAGGCTCGGATCAAGGCTAAACAAAAATTAATTTTATTTTTTATTAGAATTATCAGTTTTAACTTTTAAATAACTATTTTCCTTAAAGAATATTCTTTGTCAAAAAAATTCTAAAATTCTCATCTTTAGGATACTACAACCTTATTTTTCAAAGGATACTCCAACTTTGTTTTTCCAAACTTTATCATAAAATTCTCGTATTTGGGGATACTCCAACTTATTTTTCCAAATTTTATCATAAAATTTCTTATCTTTGGAAAAATTCCAACCCTGTTTTGCAAAAAGATACTCTGACCCCATTTTTTTCCTAACTCCATCACGAAGTTTCTCATCTTCGAGGCTATTTCAATCCTATTTCTCGAAAGAATACTCCAACTTCGCTTTCCAAACTTCACTCAAAATCTAAATATTCTCTCTCTCGGACTTCCCCAACCTTTTAATCAAAACCTTTTTTTTCACACCTTAAACGACCACCTAGTCCAAACGTAATGTTATCTCGATTATTCCTTAATTATTGAAGATAACTTCGAGATACATTATGACCATCCCTCTTTCTTATGTTTTTGCGTGTTTATCTTCATGCAATGTTATTATATTCATTTTTGTCTTACTAATATGTTTCCCTTTACAGTGTCTATTTTGCATTCGTATTTTCAAATCATTTTTTTAAATTATAAGGAAATGTTCTATTTTGGTGTCTCTTCAATGCCTGATAAGAAATATCCGATTTTTTAAATTAGATTTGAAGACATTTTCATCAAAAATCCATGTATCTCCACATCTCTAGGGCGAGTACGTGATTTAAACTTTTTATTAAAATCTAGATTTACAATTTTTACACAAAATTCATGCAAAAAAAGGGGATGACACAAAATTCAAGTCATCGAAATAATAATAAATCAAAACCAAAGAAACCAAAACCTGGCTAGCGATATCAATTTTGAGTGTTGTGGGAGTGCTACTCCTTTCCTACGTATAATAACTCCTAAACCAAATTGACAAATCTCTGGATCTCGTAGACTTTGTAATCGATATTTTAGGTTTCATAACTCGAAATGTTGTTCTTAATAGGCATCCAGTCATGCCTAGCCCAAAATGGTCAATGGCAACTCCAATATTTCGCCACTTCATGGTGGTCATCCAAAACCATTTGGATCCTCCGATGGTTCTCCCCTTCACTATCATCTTGTCATGCATAGTTTAAATCCCAATCAAGGGATCAAAGGCAATTATCGAGATTTCCTTTTAAGTTGCATGCATCACCATCCAAGCGATTCGAGTGAAGTTGTGCTTCGGGCCAAAATGGGCACCACGTCGTGACACTAGATATCCAAATCGACTAAAAAGTCAAATTCAAAAATAGCTAAACTTGAAAAGCAAAGTTCAATTCTTTTGATGCATATAATTTTTTTACATTTTACAAATAAACAATCTGAATCCATTACCCGCCGAAGTAATATGGTTTTGGATAATGGATTCAAATATAAGAATCCATTATCCGCCAAAATAATACAGATTTAGGTAATGGATATCTAAAAGTTCATATCTGCATCCTTTCAAAATCAATAATATCCAAATTCGCATTTGTTCCAAATTTGTAATGCCCAAATTCGATAAAAAAATTAAATAATTATGAATATCCGAATCCGCAGTATCTATTGGCATTCTAAAACTGAGCAGTTTTCAAATGTAACCTAATGGAATACAGCCCGTATAAAAACCTTTCATGTACATGTCGTTCTCATTAACTAACTCAAGAAAACCATGTTTGCCCAAATAATAAAAGAAATAAATATAAAATCAAAGCTATATTTTGCAGATAAAATAAAATAGGATTAGAGAGAACCAAACTAGTCCCAAGAGCTTAAAAGGCTTGGCTCGTACAAGTTAGGTTTTTAACAAGATTTTTGCAAATTTTGATTAACTTGATTAAATTAATATTTGAGGATAAAAAATTTATTTAAATTTAATGATAAAAATATATAAATTTTTTATTTAAAATAATATTTTAATAATATGATGAACAGTAAAATAAACTTTCACTCTAAATTAAACTTAAACAAAAGGATTTCAAAAGTTTTTTATCAGACCCTATCCATGGACAGGTCTAAGCCAAACAGAACAAGCTAAGAAATTTCAAATTGGGAAATCTCATTAAATCTGATGTCAACTTGTCGCAATGTGGCCCGGATACAAATTTTGGCCAAGCCTAACTTAAATGGCCCCCGCTCCTACATTTGTTGATATATTATTATTTTATATTCTCTTATATTTATAGGCCATATCATTATAGACATTTTTTTATTTTCGAGGATTGAATGGTCAAGATGAATCGTTTATTTGACTTAACCCTAAATAGTCATTATGAAATGACAATTTATTTGGAGTTGGCACCAATCTATTTGGGCTAGGTGAGGTTGGCCACCTATCGAAATTCATATTTCAAGGATTCCAAAACCCTACAATACCAACTCTATAGTCCACGATCATACTAAAGATCATATAAATGTGTTTGGGAGTCGGTTATAATCACAAGTAAGGATCAACCTTCTCATAATGCCTGAAAATTAGTACCTTATTAATTACATGTTAACTTGAATTTTAATTTTTATTCGGTTAAATTCCTAAAAATAATAATTTATAAAGCAAATTTATTATTCTGTATCAAGAGAATCGGGTTTTTTAAATTTTTTAAAATAAAAATATATTATGCAATCCACCAGAGGGCCAGTGGAACACGAAAACTTTTTATCATTTTCTTTTGTAGCCTAACAGAAATCCAGAGGAACACAAAAGATTTTAGAATTCAAAATATCATTCACATCCTGTTGGAGGGCGAAAGGAATGCAAAAGATTTTATTTTTTCAAAATTTACAAAAATCACAATTTTCAATTTGAAAAGGATATCTCATTATTAAAATAATTCGTACAAACCCTCTCATATTTTGGGAAACACTCCATGTATTATTTTAACTTAAGGGTATTGCTTTAGTTTTCTAAAAAAATTTCATAGTTTATTGAAAATATTTATAGAACATCCTAAGACTCGATAACAATCTAAAATAATGAACATATTTCTTGTGCATACCTCTGACATGAAAGTATCCCGGTAATCATATAGGACTTGGTTCTAATGCAAAATTACCAAATGCCCTAGGGCTATACCTTCAACGTGAAAGTATCCTGATAACTCTAAAAGATATAAAAAGGATTATAAAAAGGTGAACCTATCCTAAATGTACATCTTTGGCATAAAAGCATCCCAATGAGTGCCTAGGACTCGACTTGAGGGAAATTACCAAAATACCCTTGGGGTGTACCTTCGATGTGAAAGTATCGCGGCAATCCTAAAAGACATGAAAAGGATTATAAAAAGGTAAAGCTATCCTAAATGTACATCTTTGGCATAAAAGCATGCTGATGACTACCTAGGACTCAGCTCGAGGGAAATTACCAAAATGCCTTTTGGGTGTACCTTCAAATTGAAAGTATCCTGGCAACCGTAAAGGACCTGAAAAAGATTATAAAAGGGTGAACCTATCCTAAATGTACATCTTTGGCATAAAAGCATCCCGATGAGTACTTAAAACTCGACAAAAGGAAATTACCAAAATGCCTCTAGGATGTACCTTCGACGTGAAAGTATCTAAGCAACCCTAAATGACATGAAAAGACAAGTAATGATGATTTTTACTCTAAATAGGTAATTTTAATTACAAAAATGACCCTAAGTACAAAAATTGCTAATGGGTCCCTAAAATTCTCAAAATTAAATATTAGTCCTAAATTGGTTAAAAATGCTAAAAATATATTATTTTGGCCTAAAATACCCTATATGAGAAATTTAAATTTTAAAGTAACCTTAACATGCAAAAATGCTATTAAGTTCAAAAATTGCATTTCATACCCTAATAGAGAACCAAAAGAATATGAAAGATTTTAATATTTTTAGCACCTCATCGGAAGACCAATGGAGTGCTTAAAATATTTAAAATACTCTAAGTGAATGATTTCAAGTTAGATTTCCTTGATGGTCCCTAAACTTTTCTAAAATTGCAAATTAGCCCTTACATGATTAAAATATAAAATTAAGCATCAAATAAATCAAAATAATCACAAAAAATCACATTGAAAATTACAAGCAAGATTTGGTCACCTTTTTTTTACCCCTAGAATAATTTTTCTAATATTAATGCAAAAGTCCCTAAACTTTTTAAGAGCACCAAAAGACCCCAAAACTAAAAAAAAAATTATTTTAACTTGATAAATGCATAAAATGCTCTCCTAAGGGTGTAGGTGTGCTCCGGCCAAGCATATAGGTCTAAACAAAAATTTTTTATCTTTTATTTTTTTACAAATTAGCCCATAAACTTTTTATATTTACAAAATGATCACAAAAAATTATTACACATACATGCATGAATTTCGACCAACACTTAAATAATCTACCAGTCAATTTTTTAAAAACTCAATAATCACATATTCATATTTTATTTAATACAAATTAGGACCATTATATGATAAATTTACAAAAATAAGTATATAAACATGTGATTTCACCATAATAGCAAGAAAACACTAAAAGAAATAAAATACATATGAACAAATATATGACAAATACAAAACCAAAACCAACATCAACATCATCTCCACATAAACATGATTCATGAAAAAAGATAATTTATTAACAAGAAAAAATAATAAAATCAAGGATTTTAATTCATGGCCATTATGCTTAGTCTTTCAACATGGATAAAAAATTCATGAACTTAAACATATTTTTGGCTCAAAACTGCTTGAAACAAAAAATACTTTAAAGATTTTAGTAGAGATTATACCTTAATGGAGCTTTGAAAAAAAATTTTCAAGTATTTTTTCTCTTTTTTTTTTCTAAGTTTTTTCCCTTTTTCTTTTGGCTCCCAAACTAAAAAAAATGCTTGAAGAAAACATTCTCCCCCATTTATAGGGGAAGATGAATTCCCACCTTTTTTTTTATGCTTTTTTATTATTTATTTGATATGTTGTTAACTTGTTAGGTTAGAAAATGGTAATTGTTCCCGTACCCTTGTCATTTTTTCTTACAAGCCACCATCCCCATTGTCATGATTTTGCTAGTTTAGGTGGCATGACGATCACGTATCATTTTTGGCCAATTTGATGGAATTGGTTAGGAAGAAACTAGATTAGTTAAAAAGGAATTTAATTCCAACCAAATTAAATTTTATGTAACTAAATTAGTAAATTATAAAATTAATTATATAAAAATAAAATTACATTATAAATTTACAAATAAACATAATCTTAGAAGTAAAGAAACAAATGCAATCAAGATGCATAAAAAGCCTAATTGGAAATTCGATGAAAAAATGACAATAAATTAAAATTCATGTACTTAACAAAATTCCACATAATAAATCCAATTAAGAATTTAATCGTATAGAAATTTCAATTAAAATTTCATCAAAAATAAAATAAAAAATTTGAATTAAAATAATTGATATAAAATTAAAAATTAAAAAATTAAAAAGGAAAAAAGAAAAAGTTAATAGACTTTGCTGAAAAATTAGATATTAAAATGGGCTTGATAGGCTTTTAGAGAATGAAATTTGGTGAAAATTTAAGAAAATAAGCTTGATAAAGTCATTTGGCTTGTTGAGAAATTACTGAGCTTATTGGGCTTATTTGCAAAATTTAAAATTGTTAAGCCCATTAAAGATATTTTGCTCAAAATAAAATTAATAAAATTTTTTTATAAAGATTTCAAGTATTGAATTATACAAAAAAATTTTTAGAAGCCTTATGTGCAAGAAAAAAAACAATTGAAATCTAAAACTCATAAAATTTTATAAGAAAGCCTCTATAGAAAAAAATTATTATTTGGCAAAAAATTCAAAACTCAAAAAGTAAATTAAATTTTTAAAAACTAATTTAATATAATTTTAATAAAAATATAGAATGACTTTTAAAAATCTTAAACTCAAAAAATTCCTCTCCAAAAAATTTACGGAGTAAAAAACTTTATATCTTGAAAATGGGAATAATAAAAAAATACAAAATTCATAAAATAAAATGAATTTTAAAAAACTGATTTGATGGTGGTTAAATGAAAATAGTTAAAGAATTTTGAAGTTTAAAACTTGTGAAAGTTCCACCGAAAATTTTATAAATAAGGAAAAACTCGTATTTTGAAATGATATAATTTTAAAAAATACATTAAAAATTATATAAAATAGATTAAAAACAACAAATTATCAAAAATATTAATTATCAAAAATAAAAAAGTAAGATTTTGAAATCCGAAATACATTTAACTACAATACTTCCACGAGTATAATACTCGCAACTATGAAAATTTAAAATTAATTAACAAAATTGATAATTTGACACCTTATGGTAAAAAATACCAATACTTATTTTTTTCTTGAATATTTTTTATTTTTCAAAGTGAGTATCAGCATAAATACCACATAAGTATCGATAAAAATATATGACAGTCGATTTCCCGAATTTTACAAAAAATTCTCAAAAAATTTCTAAAATTAAGATATTTGACCTTTATCATCCGCAAAAATAGATTTTCAAAATTTGAGAAGAAACTATTGGAACCAAACTTTTCTCTTAGATATTCGTCCTATATATCCGAAATTAAAGGTTAAAATAAGACTTTTTCTATCACATGAACTTATAGCCATTTAAATATGACTAAAAAAAAATCTTAAAAATATCTGGTTCATATGAAAAAAGATTGTTCTCATTAAGGGCGACCGTTAAATTCTCAATCTTATATATTTACGATTATTGATAAAAAGACTCAAATAAAATTAAATGTCTACGCAACCAAATATGTATAAAACAACTATTTTATAAAGTCATGCTAAAATTGCCAGCCCATTTGATTGCTATATGTTGTTTAAGCAGCACATGGGTTCTTGCATATTGCCATCAAAACTAAGGTCAATGAGATTCCTTAAACACTCATTTCAAGAGAAATGTGACTTTAAAAACCCTGATGCCATGTCTAAATCCGTCCCATTTCAGCAAAACTTCCTTATTTTATCCAAAGATTAAGTCATATAATATTCACACAAACTAAAATAATTCTAATGAGGATTTCATGCTTTACATAAGAATAAAAAGGATGTATTGTAATCTACGACAAAGTAGAAATAAAATGCAGATAAAACATACTAATAGCTCTAGAAATATTAACACCACCATCTGGTAATAAACTTGATAATTTTGACCACGATAAAAACAAAAGTGATTAAAATACGAATATAATACAAATACACAAGTGTTTTAAAATTTATATAATACAAACTATTAATGTATCAAAGTTTATATAGATATATAACACCTTAACATGATTATAACACGAAAAAAATAACACAAATACATGAATTATCAAATCTACCTAACAATTGTAACAAAGTAGCAGTTAGGGCTTAATTGCTTCTTCCCAACTCCCATCCACCCGAATATTTTTGCTGGCTACACCTACATTCATTAATATCACATCTTTATTATCAACCAAAGTTACCAACATTTATTTTCAGCTGTTTAGGGCATTTTAACCAGCAAAAACCTCATCTTTTAATGGTAATTCATATCTCATAACACCCCACCTCACATTTTGCCTCCAAATGCCCCCGCTATTCAAAGAATTGGGCCACCAAATCAAAAAATGATCTGCCGGAATTTGGCAAGACATAGAAGTGCCAACCAGGACTTTCTTTTCCCTGGTACCACTGGAAAAATAGGCAGCATACCAGGGCCACATAGCTAAGCGTTCACAAAGTAGTTCGCAAAATACTTTAAAAAGTAGGAGGCTATGTTACTCAGACTCAGGTATGACTTATAGAAGTACGTATCTTACATGGATATGTTCAATTTTTTCAAGTTTTTCATCTATTTGAAGGATTTTAGAAGATTATATCTCTATACCGATATCCAAATATGCATCCAACATGAATAATCTAAAAAAAAAAAAGAGTCGGAGCAAGATAAGTGATAGGCACGGTCAAACTACAAAGTTCTGGCAATTCACTTTCCCTTGAGCACCATCAGCTAGATTATTTATTTATTTATTGACCCACTCTGACTTAAGATACTCTGCAAGATCAAGTGTGAAGCATAATTGAAGCACCAGAAACATTATTACAATTAAAAAAAAAGTAAAAGACAAGCATTAAGCAAACACTGTCCAAAAATAAATTGAAATTAAAATGAGAGTCTCTTACATTGTTGCAAGTTGCATTCTGCATTAGACCCCCACTAATACATTAAACAGATAAATAAAAAAAAGGTAAACATAAAAATAGTAAAATAATAGGCATCTTGAATCTTTGTAATGAGTAACACTTCCCCCCTATTGAGCACTAACATTAAATTATATCCTAAAGAAATGAAAACAACCTGATCATAAGAAAATGTAGCTTCATAAACAAGGACAATGTTTCGCAATGTTTCCTTTTACATTAGACTGATTCGAGTGTGAATATTAGATATGAATATATATTTAATACGAGTATATTCAATACTTTTTAAAATTTCTATGTATCTAGAAGACTAAAAAATTACATCCTCGTCCTTATGTTCAAGTATGAATCAAACACATACTTAAAAAAATTACAAAGTCATAGGTTTCATTAATTATCCATATCTAGTGCTCAAATGCTTTGCTTTCCTATTTCCTATTTCCTATTTCCAGACAATGCTACTACCTTATTAAAAAAAAAAAAAAAGAAACAAAAGTTATAGACAAATCCCACTGAGATAACCAGCAAAAACCTAACCTGGAAATAGCAACCTCCCTATAAAATTTATAAACAAAAAAATGAAGAAGACAAGTATTTTTCTTCTCTTTCACACGCTCTCTTTCACACTCCCAACAGAATCAAGATTTTAATTTTTTTTTTTTGACTCCTACTCAACTAAACAAAACAAAATTACGAAATATTGATAAAATAAAACTTTAAATTAGAGATGGCATCCAAAGCAATTACAGGTCTTGGGAGTGAAAGAACAGAAACCAAAAGGTCTGTTTGGAATGTTGCAGTTGATTGCATAGCAACAAGGAGATGGCAAGCAAACACCTTTAGCTCCACCACAGCATGTACAAGGAGCGCATATCTGGAAACTCCCTAATTTTCTTCTGCTTTCATTGAACATCAACATCTTCACAATCTTTTCTTCCGCCAATGGAACCATTTGTGAAGACCCATTTACCTTCAAATCAAAAAACCAACTCAAATTGCATTAAAAAATTGACAAAAACTTCAAATCTTGGACATGAAAAGCAAAGGGATCTATGCATTTCAAAGCAAGGTTTTTTTTTTTACTTACTTCGGCAATGCTTGTAGCTTCGTTGCAATTAAAGACATAGGCTGAAAAGAGCAGAAACAGGAGAAAAAGAGTGACCCCATAAGCAGATTTCATGTCTATTACAGTGGGTTTTTTGTTTCGTGATCTGCTGAACGAGTTGTAAAAGAAAAGAAAAAGGGAAATATAATGTATAAGAATCTGAAATGGGCCTTACTTTTTTTCTTTTTTTTTTGGGGGGCGGGGGGGGGGGGTGGGATTGGTGTTGTTTTATAGAAGAAATCAATGTCCTTTTGGACAGCTTGTCTTGGTAGTGCTGAATTGAATACTGATCAGAGGTGCCTAACGGATGACTAAGAGTTATTTCTGTCAGAAAGAAAGCAAAGTTACTTGTTATTAGGACACCTTCAAATCATTTAGATTTAAATAATTTAAATTAATAAAAACTTTTAAATTTAGTTTGTCTTCTGATTTTAATGATTAATTTTTAAATCACATTAAATTAGGTTTTAAATTAAATTATTTAATTAAAATCAAATTTATTCAAAATTACATTTTTATCAATTATAATCTTTTTTATTTTTTATTTTTATGTGACAATAATTTTTATTTATAATATATTATTGTAAGAAAAATTATTAATGATGTGGTATTGTATAATTTAAATTTAATTATAATAATAAATTATAATTTTTTTTACTTATCTATAATCTATATATCTATAATATACCAATATGAAAAATTTTTAAACAAACTAAAATCTCCATTGTTGTTAATTATAGTACTAATTTTATAATTTTAAATATTTTTATTATTAATAAGATTTATTATAATTATAAATAAAAATTTTAATTATATTAAACGATTTAGTTAAATGAATTTACTAGATAATAAAATTTATCACATTTTTAAATAAAAATTTTAATTCTATTAAAGAACTTTGGGTAAATTAAATTTGTTTGATAAATAATAAAAAAGGTAAAATTTATATTGATGTAAAAAAAAGTTATGTTAATTGAATTTTAAATGCTAATGCAAATTTTAATTATTTATATAACATGTAACTTTATTTTCAACGTATAAAATTTTATAAATAAATAAGTTTTTTTACAACATATATTTTATATTACATTACATTATAAGTAATAATAAGATTTATTTTATTCTTATTTATGATTTTATCTTATAAATATTAATAGAATTATTATTGAAATTTTCAATATCATGATAACTTTTTAGAAAAAATGAATAATTACAATATTTTAGATAATGCTCTTAATAATTAATTACAAGTAAACTGCGATACCTCTATAGAATAACAGTTGTTAAATTAGATTTTACAACTAATTAAATCTCATGTGTCTATATAAATACTGTGATACATTTTGATTTTAATCTACTACTCACATAAGCTATTTTTTGAAAATGGATAGCGGCAGAGGTTTTTTTATTTGGTTAGTAAAGTAATAGTTTTTCATGAATTTAAATCATAGTTCTGGTTAAATTATTCAAAATGGTTTTATTATTTTTTCTACATTTAAAGGTTTTATAATAAATTTTTAACTTATCTTCTGACTATATTACTTTTTAATTAGTATCTTATTATTTTTATATAAATAGATTTATTGACCATTTATTGACCATATTTTTATGTAATATAATATTTATTTTCATGGTCTTTTATATTATTTAAAATAATTTTTTGTAAATATAAAATAATTAACATATAAAATTACAAGCAACGTAAGTGACACAATGACTAGTAATATATAAAATTACGAAAGTGGGAAATCTTTTGGACTAATGGCAATGTTTTTTATTGTTTATTGTATTGCTCAATTGAGATCAGGATAGTATTTTATTATTATATTATATATTATATATTATATATTATAAAATTTATGAGGTTATATTGTCTATATTCATGTTAAATTACACTTGCATTAAAATTTAGATTACTAAAACTACTAAACGAGCAAATACGGTTAACTTTAGATACACTTCATATTATTTATATCTATATTGAATTATGTTTTCACTGTAATTAAATTACTTATACTACTAAATGAGTAAATTCTTTTAATTTAGATATACTTCGTGTCTATGTTAAATTACACTTTCATTGTAATTAAATTATTTAAACTACTCGAAGAGCAAAGACTTTTTAATTTTAGATTAATTATCACTTAATTAATATTTCAATTATATATCAATTAAAACCGAAACTTCTTACTATTACTATTAAATAAATGCATTAGCATCTAATTTTTATTAATAGCATTCTACATCAAATTTGTCGATTGCATGTTGTTTTTCAACAAACTTTAGGCTCTTTATACCTGCAATGTTTTTCTTGTGTTTTTGTTTATTTTCTTCTTCCTTTTCTTGCATTCTCTTTCAAGGAGGCTTCATTGTTGTTTAGTGGAGAGATGGAGGATCCACCACCAACATTAATTGTTACTCTTTCTTCAAAAAAATAAAATAAAAAATTGCAGTCAAAGCTAAATACTTTAGTCACTTTCTTTTTCTATTGATATATTTCACTCCATTCACTTGATTGTTATGGTTTTACCTGTAGCTTAGACATATGATTTTGAATTTTTTTTAATTAATTTGATTGATTTGTGACTTTTTAATAAATTAGTTTAATGTCATATGTATTATATGTGATTTGATTTTTTTTAATTTTTTAATTTATTAGATAGTATAAATTTACATCTTGGATGACTAATAGAAATCATTATATAAATATTTGATGAGATAATATTATGATATTTAAATTTTAATTATCTTTTAAATTTAATTTCATCGGAATTATTTTTTAAAATAATTTAGTTTTTATGGATCTTTTAAGTTTAATTTCCCCAAATTACTTTTTTTAATAATTTAGTTTTTTTACTTAATTTTAAAGGAATATCTTAAAAACACTCTTAAATAAAAACTCTCCTTTTATTTATAAAACTATAAAAATATAGTTTAATTAAAATAATAATATTCTATTTGTAGTTTATATTTTATAATATGATTGTATTAAATAAAATTCCTTTCACAAGAATCGAAAATTATAAGTTTTATGTTAATCGAATTTCATTTATTTAATTAAGGTAGCAATTTTATATACACGTTTTTATTTAATTGAGGTATTTATATTATGATATTTAAATTTTAATTACCTTTTAAATTTAATTTTATCCTCATTATTTTTCAATAATTTAATTTTTTGAAATTTTAGGGAACTAAAATTCAAGCCGCGATGCTTAATGATGCTTTGATAAAGTTCAAAGATTTTTTTTCAAAAGGAAAAAACTTACACTATTACAAATGATTTAGTGAAATGATAATTTGATAAATTTATAAATATTCGTAATAAACTTTAATTGTCATTGGTAGAATATACAATTGTCAATAAATCAACTTCTCCAATCTAAACAATATTTTGTTCTATAATATGTATATATATACATATATTGATGAGTTGAGGAAGCAAAAAGACAAGCAAATAAGTATGATTTTATTATAAAAGAAAAATTATATTATAACAATAATTTGAATGACAAATGCGCTAATATATATTAATCTCTTATTAAATAATGATTGTTAATGCCGCACCAACATTTTCAATTAAGGAATAGAAAAAAAAAAGCTTTTAATAATTGTCGACATTCCATGTGCCTGGCCTTTATGAACTTTGGACGATCCGAAGGGTCAAAGCACACGTGACTTAAAAATATGATGATGTTTGACATGAAGGAGTGAAAGATCGTCGGATTAATCGTTCATCCGATTAGTCTTGGATCATTTTAAGTTAGGCATGACCGGATGCCTATTGAAAATAATACTAGAGATTCGTTATTTTAGGTCCGGGAGTTGGTTACGTGTGGGGAAAGATTAGCACCCCCACAACGCTCGAAAATCGATACCATCTAACTATAGCTTACTTAAATCTCGATTTCCTCAGTTCCATTTTTATCATTATTTAAATCTAATTCCCTCTAATGTATAAAATTTTGGTAAAGATACGAGTTTGGGTTTTAATGAAAATTTTATTACCTATGCGCCTTGGAGAGGTGAGAAACATAAGGGTTTTTGATGAAAATGATCTCCGGATAAGTTTTTAAAAAAAATCAAATGTTTCATGCCCAGCACTAGAGAGATACCGACACGAGATATCGTTTTGTAATTCTGAAAATAATTTTTAAAGTATGAATGTTCAAGGTCCCTAAAAGAGGAAACGTATTGGTAAGATAAGAAATAAAATAATAAATAAATGCACACAAAAATAAACACACAAAATAAATAAACAAGAAGGATGATCGAGATGTATCTTGCAGTTGTCTCCGATTATTGATGAATAACCGAGACGACAATGTTGAGACTTAGTCGGATTTAGTGGGAATTTGAGGAGAAAAAGGTTTCAATGACTTGGTAGGGAGAAAAGCTTAGATTTTAGAAGGAACATAAAGAGCGAGGTTGGAGTATCCCCTCAAAAGAGTGAGGTTGGAGTATCCCAAAAAATAGAAATTCGATGTCATTTAGAGGTAAAAACGGGGTTGGAGTATCCCCTCGGAGTAATGGGGTTGGAGTATCCACGAAAATGAAAATTCGATGTCATTTTTAGGTAAAAGTTGGGTTGGAGTATCCCTTCGGAGTAATGGGGTTGGAGTATCCCCGAAAATAAAAATCTTCTATGTTAAAAGGAATAGGTCATATTTTTTTAAAAAGAGAATCTTTAAAAATTGAGAGCCGAAGTTTTGGCTAAAATGTTCCTATTTTGTTTAGCCTTGGTTCGAGTCTAAAGGGCTTAGGCCATGGGAATGAGCCAAGTAGATCATGAGGCGTTCGAACGCCTCAATAAGAGCGTTTTGAAAATTGGGCTAGAAATTGAGGATAGCGTTGCATCATTTCTCTTTCTGAATTTATTTTGAGCTCATCCGGAAGTCCCCAAAGGTGAATGAGGTACCGTTGAAAAGGTACCTCAGTGAGGATTAATGTAAAAATATTCCAAAAATCCTAGAAAATCACTTTCTAGGCAGAATTAATTTTTAAACTTTAGCTTGTCTTGACACTAGCAACATGTACAAGGTAAAGGTATGATGGACTTTGAAAAATCATTTTGGATTCATTCGGAATCGTTAAAATGCGAATAATACCTTTTCGGAAAGGTACTCTATGGAAAAAATGTTGTTTGTTGGCCGAAACAACCCGAATAATAAACTGCTCGCTGGACCTAGGGGTTCTGGATAGCAAAGATTCAAAAAATAGTAACTATTTCATCCGAGATGATCTAAAGGTAAATGAGATATCATTGGAAAGGTAATTTGAAACCTTTCAAGGGAATAATACCAATATATTCTAGATAAATAATTTTTTATTTTTAAATAATTTTTCAAAACCAGACCACTGTGCTACCAGAATAAAACAGGGGAGGTGTTCGATATTTTTTTGGTTTTTCATTGGGTTGAGCTCGAGCCATGGATGTTCAAACATCTGTAACTGAGATGAGGGGTTGACATGGGCATCACGAACTCATTCTATAGTCCCAGAGTAGTTTGGGATGATGGAACAACTCGTTGACCATGTCATCATGAGGGTGTTTGGCTAAGGACCAAGGATTCACATTTTTCAACTAAAAAACCTCATTTCAATTTTTTTGAAAACCAGCATTCTTATACTCATTCTTCCATGAATCCAGAACTGAATGCTTGCTTTACCTCCAAGGTTGGAAAACCAACTTCATAAAAATCCCAAGCCCATGTTATTCTCCATGTATGGGAGATAGCATGTGCCTAACTTAAGGGGTACTCTTTGAAATCGGGTTTTCTAGCATTCAAACAAACATCTCAACACAAACAAAGTGCCACAAACATGATTCAAAGCATGAAGAACATGTATGCACAAAAAAAAGAATGCATGGAGATGATAGAGAGATGCATGAACATATTTAGAATGAACATGCTAAAAAAGGCATTTTTATTTCATGGAACCTACTAAGCTGCTAAGAAATATATGGGCATACCTATGACATGTTAAGATGCATGCTTTAAACATGAGATGTAGGTGTGAATGTGGAAGGAACATTGTAAGGTCACATGGACAGAGGCTATTATGGTAATGAAAATGTAAGGGGACAGCATGTAAACACCAAGAAAAACATCAAGATCCTAAACTACCACAACCAAAGCCACAAAAATGCATGGGAGTCCTAAGGTGGCCATAAAAACATAAAAAGGGTTTACTAAGATAATGTTGATGACAAAACAGAAAATATAAAGATCATGGTAGAGGGGATATACCAAAAACTTAAACTTCGCTTTTTTTTCGGAGCAATGGCTGTAGGCTTAATTTTTTCCTTCTCCTTACTATTATTTAGCAAGAAAAGGATGAAAGGAAGTAGCTTTTTGGTGATATGGTTGATGGTGAGGCTTTTTAAGGATCAAAATGTGTGGAAAGTTGGGTTCTTAAAGGTTTTCCAATGGTGGTTTGGGGTAGCTATAGGAATGGAGTATGGAGGTCAATGAAACAATGCTTTTGGAAGTGTTTTTAGGGCTAAGAATGGCTGAAGGATTTCTGGGATGGGTCAAAAGTTTTTCGGGATTGCTGGAGAGTTTTTTGATAACTGGGAGCCCTTTTTTTTTCTGAGGTAGCTGGTTCTGAGATCTCTCTTTTTTTTTCTCTTGGTTCAGCCCCCTTTTAGAAGACAATGCAAAGGGCCTCATTAATTTTTCTTCTGCAGCAGGGCATATCTTCAGCTGCCATGTTCAGTTGACTTTCTTTTTATTGGTTCTACCATGCTGATCAAGGGGGCAGAAAGGCTGTGAAAGCCTGCAAGCTAGAGATATGCCTGCCGCCCTCTTACACCCATATATTTTATGAAAGTGATTTTTGTCATTAATTGTTTGGACTCTAAACATTGTTAGAATCCATTAATGAACCCATAGTTAAGGTTTGTAATGTTATATGATAGTTCTTTGGTGCAAAAACATGTTTAAATCGGGTTTTCAGAGCCTAAAAAAAGGCTCAAACTAGGCAAAAATGTTTTCGTGTATCGATACAGAACATTTTGTATCGATACACAACTCCTAAGTATTGATACAATGAGTTGTGTATCGATACTAAGAGCAAAAAAATATTTCTAGTCTCGAGACTTAGAGCCTAGCATCGATACTCCATGGATTCGTATCGATACTTATGCTTGTGTATTGATACATTTAGCCAAAAAGCACAACTTTAGCTACTGCCAAGACTTGTATCGATACAATCATGTTAGGCATCGACACCACACATTAGGTATCGATACCAAACCCTCATATATCGATACTACACATGGAAATTCAAATTTTGGTAACGTGAAAACCCCTTGATAGTGTTTAAGCACCCATATGATCCGTACATACCTTAGGTTCCTCGAGTTGTCTTATCTTGGTCACCAAAAAAGGAAATTTGCCTCATTTTTTAATTTTTCTTTAAAGCAGTCCATAAGCATTTTAGGCCTTCCCAAAAAACCTTTGTCACTGGGCGACATCGTTCCCCAGCTTTATTTTTATTTTTTTTTTATTTTGTCACCTTTTACCTAAACCCCTAAGATACTAAAAACTGGTCCATACAAAATAAGATATCTACAATAATCAAACAAAAATACATTATTTAATATATTAAAATCTTAAATACATAAATTCACATGGGGCAATGCATCTGACATTGAAAACTAGTAACTAAATGGATACTAAAAATTAAAAAAAAAAAAGATTAGCATTAAATTTGTGTAATGCACGTGTATGCAACTAAATATAAAAAATCACAATATAATTAATAGATTTTATATAAGGATTTTGGTCAGAAAAAATTATGTTAGAATAAATTTTAATAAAATAAGTAAGAAAATAAATTTTGTACATCAATAAATAGCTATAAAAAAGAATTAAACTTTTGATAAAAAAAATTACCATAAATCATGTTCCTTTTTGTAATATATTTTATCTTCTTGTTTTGCTATAAAATCTTACAACTGCTTCATTAATTTTTAGATGAAAAAATTCAAAGACGCATAATCAAAATTGGAATTAAAAAAACACTAATCAAAATCAAAATTAATATGATAATTCTAACTTCCATAGTCCAAAGGAAAGTATATTTACACAAGTGCCGTACTAAATAAAAGAAATAAATGAACATGCTATGGAAAAATAATAATACTCACAAAGTTATTGATCTTACACCACCATCTATAGCATGAAAAAATTTTGGTCTAAAATATTAAACAGTCGAACTATTGTTTAAAATATATATATATATATAAAGGAAAACCAGAAAAGGAATAGAAGAACACGAATGAATTTTTTTTTTTTTTTTTTTGCAAGTGTTGAATGTGTCATCTTCATATACTATCATTATATTTATAGATAACACATAAACATAAACGCAAATTATAAAGATCAAACACAATTTTTTTTCTTTTTAAATTGTAATATATATCTCTTTTAATTCCAAATTATAATGGAGATTAAATTTTAAACGCATAATTTAACCTTTTCTTTTAAATTTGTTTTATCAATCAACTCCTTTTGTTTTTGAAATCATCCAAAATTATTTTTATATATTATTGTAAGCTATATTATAAATGGTCAGTAAGAAATATGTAAAATAAAGAATGGTGTAATCCATAATTTTTTTTTTTACAATAAAGATTTAATTAGTTTATAATTTTAATTTTGAAATTTGAATTGCTAAATAAATCAAGCACATCACATAATTTGTGACTATTTATGTACCAAAAAATTAGCCTATATATAGTGATTTATTTAATGTCAAAAAATTTTTCGTATATAATATATTATAATTTAATTTAATTTAATTTAAGATTATTCAAACAAAATATGTTTATATAACCCTAGATAACGATCAGAAGATATGCAAAGTATGTTAAGATTAACGAAATTTTTATTTAAATTTTGATTTTTTGAATTAATGACCAAATTAATTTTAATTAATATATAGAAGGCATGAATATTGATATCTAAACAATATAAATGAATTTTTTCAAAACAAATTATTTTTAAATTAAAATATATCAAATTCATTACTTAGGAGGCATACGCCATTCATCTATGACATTACAAATGTTAAAAAGCTATACTGTTTACATAGTTTTTTTTTTTGGTGTAATTTTTAAAATATATAAAAGTAAAAAATTATACAAAATGGGAAAAAAATTATGTAAATAGTGTAGCTTTTTAAAAGTTATAAAAAAAGAGATTTTAAAATATCTATAATGTACATACAAGCATAAACATGAAAAATCATTTGAATTGATGAAATTGTTTATCATATTGCTAACATGACATTATAATAATATTTTATTATTAATTATATTATAAGACTTAAATTAAGAATTTCCATTAAAAAATAGATGATTTTATTTCTATGATATATATATATATATATATATATTCAAAGAGATGATTTTATTTTAAATATTATACATTGATAATTATGACTTCTATTTATATCACGTCGTGTTGAATTATCATGTGTCGTTCTTGATTCCTGAAAGATTGAATTTCAACCCTTTTCAATCATTTTCAACCCTTAGTCTTGTTATTATTATATTATATTATATTATATAAAATTAATTATGTTATACATTACTCACATATATGTTAAGTTATAGATTTAGGTTAATTCTTACTTAATTAGCATTAGAGTTATATAACAATTAAATTAGAATTAGAATTTTAGATTAATTCTCACTTAATTAATATTAAAGTTATATAATAATTAAACTAAGACTTTCTATTATAAAATAGATGTATTAGCATCGAAAATAGCATCCGCATCAAATTTATTGATTGTACATTTTTTTATTTCTTTCTTCCTTATCTTACCATTGTAAGTTGTTCATTTTCCTATGTAGTTTTATCTTTAAATATCGCTTTAAATAATATGAAGTAATGTCTCAACATCTTCTCTACGAAGAACCATCGCCTTGTAGGTTGCTTACAGTAGTATGAAATAATATTTTTTTTAATATTGATATAGACTTAATGATGATTGTTAATATTAACAATTTAAAAAGGTCTAAAAAAGGATGAAGTATCAAAGCTATGGTTCTCCATAGAAGAAATGTTGATACATATTCTAATGATAACAAATAAGGGATAAATTGAAATAATTTTAATTGATGGTAAGATAATATTATGATGTTTAAATTTTTAATTAACTTTTAAATTTCATTTTACCCAAATTATTTTTTAATACGTATTTTTTAAATTTCCGGGACCTAAAATATAGGCGATAATGTTCAATGATCTTGCGACAAAGTTTAAAAATCTTTTTCAAAAACAAAAGAGTTCCAATATTACAAATGTTGCAGTGAAAAAACTATTTGATAAATTTATTAATATTAATAATAAACTTAAATTCTCACAGATAGAATATACCATTATTAATAGCACAACTTCTCCGATGTACAAAAATATTTTGTTCTATGCTGTTATTTTTTTTTGATGATTCGAGAAAGCACATTAACAAGTAAATAGATATCAGTTCATTGTAAAAAATTATACGATAATATTAATATGAATTACAAATGCAATGATATATTTTATTATTTTACCAGTTATTATTGATGTTATTTAGTAATACCAAACCAACATCTTCCATTAAAAAATAAAATGAAAGTAGGATGGATAAAAAGAGAAATTATCATTGTCATCTGGTAAGTATATATTTATTTTTGTTTTAGATTGAACAAAAGAATTACGAGATGAAGGAGAATTATTGAATAATATTTAATAATTCAATATAATTTTGCTTAAAAAAATTAAGTTGATCGATTAAATTATATATATATTTGTTCAAATTACTTTTATTTCTACAAGACATGCACCGAAGAATATTTTCACTCTTTAATGGCTTAAATTTCGAGTTTAATTAATGGCTAGTTAATAATTCAATATCTTTTATTTTAAAAAGTTTTAAGTTGATCAATTATTAAATTATATATAGTTGATAACTATGATATGATTTTGATTTCTACAAAATATATATATATATATATGCACACACACATACGCGATTCATCCTAGTGATTTTTAATATTCATAAAATTTTAATTATATTAAGAATTACATAAGTTAAATTATATAAAATAATTATCATTTATTTAAATAATTTTTTTATTTTTTAATCTTAAATAAATATATTTGGAGTCGAAATCAAGTCATATGCAAAATATTGGATGACTTGTGGCATCATACAAACACAACATGAGAAAATAGTTAAAATATGATACAATATAAAAATAATATAAACACAACATAATTACTCAAATGTATCAAAATCTATATAAAACTAATGACTAATATGTAAAAAAGTATAATACTTTGAATAAAAAAAACTAATATTGAAGATAATACTTCATATTATATTGATAACTATGAGTTCCATTTCTACAAAATATACCAAAGATTATTTTTATTTCTTAGTGGATAAAATTTCTAATTGATTTATATTTTAATTAGTTTCTAATCAATGTATTTAATAATTCAATATCATTTGATTTTAATAGTTTTAAATTGATTTATTATTAAATTATATATTTGATAATTACAATTTGTATTTCTACAATATATATATATATATATATTGAAGATTATATTCATTCTTATTTAACAGTATTAAAGTTATATACGAATTCAAACTAATACTTCACATTGTAAAATATAGATGCATTAGCATACAACTTTCTAGGCTTCGGAATTTCAAGTTTTCATAAGTTTTGCTTCCTGCTTTTGATATTAGAGATTCAGGAAATCAATCAAACTTTGCATGTTATGCCTTTCACTTTTATTTTATGTGAAGAATTCACTTATTTAGAAGATTTCTTAATTAATAAAAAAGAAATATCGATTTAATTAGAATGATTAACTTTATTTGTGCAGGAATAGAGTAGATGGATGACCAACAATCACCTTGTATCCTACCCTGAGGAAGCACATACAGTGGAGGTGATAATTACTTAGTAATTTCTTTTCATTTTTTTTTCAATTTTTTCATTTTTTTTCTTATTAATTGGTGACAATACCAATTTGTTTCCTTCGCTACCTTATTTGATAGTGCATATCATAGCTGCTTTGGCAATTCCCATTTAGTTTTGTTTATAAATAATAAATCAAACTTAAATTAAACTTTATGGAAAATTCCTGCAATATTTATTCATAACAAAAGTTCAAACTTAGGTTTATAGTCAAAATTTTTCAATTTATAATCAAATGCATGATTACAAGTTGACAAATGTATTTTATTCATATCCTGGTGTTTTTTTAAAAAAAATTTTTTTTGGATAGTCACATGTTTTTTTAAAATAATAAATAATTACTAAATGGTTATGATTGTTAATCTACTGCTGAATTAGACTTACAGATATAATTTCTAAATATTATATAATTAAAGTGTTCTTTAACAAAGTTTTCTCTCTTTACACTTACAATGAATTAGACTTCTTATTGCTTTGCATAATTGTTATTTGTCAATTCGATTACATGGCAAATATATTTTGATAAATTAAGTTCAGATTGTTTTGAGTTAGTCTGTTTTTTTATCTTTGGAGTTTGATTAATTTTGAATTTATGTCCATCTGAGCACAGTCAAGGATGAGTTGTCAAAAACTAATGCCGGCAATGAGTTGTTCCTTTTTTTGAAGAAGAAGAAGAACAAAAATTATAGGTCTAATTGTACAATAAGTGTATATATTTTAGAAGACTAGAAGTATTCATGGATCGGATTATCCGTCTAAGCAATAAAATTTATTTAATTTTTGAAAAAATTTGAGTAAAAATATTAAGCCCAAAAATGAGTTTCGGCAAAAAAATTTTTGGCTTGTTTAAAAAATGATTTGGGCATTTGTTCAACATTTAAGGTTGGAGCCATCCGATTCCATTTTCAATTATATAATATATATTAGTTTTATATTTATAGTCGTTATGTGATTTTTATAATATAAAGAATAAATATATAATATTAGTGTTAATATTTAAAATATGTTAAATTATTTATATTTTCAAACTTAATAAAAGAGACTTATCTAAAGATTAAAATTTTTAAAAATATTTTCAAAAATAAATTAAAAAAATAGAACATGGTTGACTTAAATAGGCTTGAATTATTCATTTACAAATATGAACGGGCTTGGATAAGATTTAAGGTATATATTTCAAGCTCAGCCATACTTAACCAAACATGAATAATATTAACTACTTAAATCCAATCTGAATTTGATTCAACCCGACTAATAAACATTTCTACTATAGGCTAATACAATTTTACCTTTCTCACACTATCGATTAAATCGAATATTTTCAATTTTTATAAACCTTAAATCTGATTAATCGTTAATCTAATACCTGTCGTATTAAAAGCACCGTTTTTTTTTTTTTTTTCAAGTCTACTGGAAACTTACAACATACGTTAATTACTAGAATTATATATAATATGTGGTCATTATAATAAACAATTACAAACAAGGAATTTCTAATTTTGAAGAATTAATAAATATTACAAACTTAACTAATAAAAAATATTTGTTATTTATCACTATTAAATAAATGAGTATTAGTAAGGAAAGAGAATAAAGAAAACAATCGGAGAGAGTTACAAAATAAATCAATTAACTAAAAATATTTGTTATATTATTATTATAATAAATAATTATTAATAAAAAAAATTAAAATATTCATGTGAAAAAGGATTTTATAATTATTTTTTATCTTTTGAGAAGAAAACAAAAAAAGAGCAAGAATAATTAAAATTTAATTGATAAAAAATCCCTGTCCAACAAAGACATAGCCAAATCCGATCACAAGTTAAAGCTTAGACGGGTCACCGAGCGGCATGCGGCTACGGCTGATATGGCTTTGCATAGTGGGCTCCCATGGATCGGAGGCCGAAGAGGCAACGAGCCGAAATGACTAAAATGCCCAAGGTGGAATTTTCTTTAAAAACAAAAAATTCAAAATATATGACATAATATACCATAGAGCTAATATAAATGCCAGATTATTATTTAAAATTGCCAATTTTTTCATACGTCACGTCAACGTCAGCATGATAAATAATTATGTCACTAATTTAAACAAAAAAAAATTATGACATTATTAGTGATTAAAATATAATGTTAAATTAATAAAAATTGAGGAATTGGATTTGATTATACAATTTGATCGCAATTTTTCGTACCTTTCTTATCACTTTAATCATAATCCAACATATTAGGTTACAATAACAAAATTAATAAAATTGTCACTTATATAACAATTTGTTTTATCAAACCTACATAGCACATTTACCCTCCAAGAAAAACAAAACATGGATTTTTCAATAACTATTTAATTATTATTATTATTATTGCAAATTTTAGTGACATGTCTCAAAGTGACTTGTTGCAATTATAATAATTATATTATGACACACTCTATGTGTGAAAAATAAAAGAAAATGTAAAAATAATAGGTAAAAGAAGAGACTATTTAACTAAATGTATTTTTTTAATTGAAGAAATTTAGGTAAGTGTTTTTCTTTTTTATTTTTTTTTTAAAATTAAATTATTTATATAAGGCTATTAATATACTATTTTGATTTTAAAATGTTGGCTTTTTTATATTCCCTAATTAATTTGTTATCAATTTGTCGTTAACTAGTACCACTAATTTAGTCATGAGTTTTATGATATTGTAGATTATAGATTTTTCCCTAATAAGGAAAAGGGAAAAAATTTAATCTTAGAATTACCATCTACCTACTGTTGAAAATTTAACAGCATCCTTCTTGCTCAATGTTTACATATCCTTACACATATTAAAATAAAATTTAAAAAGAAACATATTAATTCAATCTAATCATGGAATTAATAATTTATTTTTGTAAAAATATAAAAGAAACAATTTTCACTAGTAAAACCCAAAAAGTTTTGTACTTTTCAAAAATTCCTACTCTACCCGATAGCTTGGCCAACAAATGTAGAAACATTTTCTGAGTTGTTAATTAAAAAGAATATTCTCGAATTAAAGACATTTCCGAGATCCTATCCAATAGCATGGCAAAAGATCCGAGAAAAAAGACTCTAACCTAAGAAAACTACCTTATTTTTAGAGTAAAACGAATTTCTACATGATTAATTCAGTGACATTGCATAATTATAATCAATGAATTTAACATATCTGTGACTAAACATAAGATACAGACATATTAATTTAAAACAAATTAAAATGAGTAAATATTTGAAAAAGCAAACTAATAGAACAGCAACTCAATGACATGTATGTATCATGTAAATATCTCGGATGCTTAGGAGAGTGGCCGAACAATGTTAGAGACG
>JBBYHK010000007.1:6858283-6898317 GCA_038382065.1 Adansonia grandidieri | reverse complement strand
AAAGAGTGAACAGATTTTTGAAACCCTTGAGTAGTTTGATCAAGTGAATAATTGAAGGGCCATTCATGGTCCAATTTAGCACTTTTACACTGACTAGGAGACTCATAGATTTTCATTTTCGATAGTCGAAATTGTCACTGAAACACTATAGCTTCCAAATATGTTGCATGAACAGTATCTTCGTTTTGGTGATATTTCTTAACTTTCTCCATTGTATTTTGATGATCACTTGTTAATAGCTAAAAGTAGAGTTCTGTACTCGTTGTACTATCTAAATATTGTGATCTTGCAGTTGACATTTTTGTATTAATGAAGATTTTCAGTGGACTCCGTGTCTCATAGTTTTTACCCTTTTATTTTAAAAGGATTTTACATGTAAAAATATTGTGTCTCGTGCGATTGGTGATTTTTGCTTGCTTTGGGTTGATTTTGTGTTGTTGAATATTATTGTTGTGCTATTGTAATATTGTGATTACTCATTAAGCTTAGTGAGAGTGAAAAGACTACTGGTTGATTTTCCACAACTTTTCAGTAAGTCCAGTTTCTTCCTATCATTTTGTTGGTTTTGGTTGTTGATTGTATGTTGTTGGGCTAGCTACTTTCTGCTTTGAATAAGTTCGCGAGTTTTGATTCTGTTTATAGTTATACTTTCAAAAATAACAATAGTAATAACTTATGGCGTATTAGATATTAATATTTGGATAATGTTATGTATACATATTTCATACATATATAAAATTATGTATCATTTTTTTCTTCAAATTATGCCTTATTATGAATTTGTGTAGTTGTACATAATCATTCCTTAGGATGCTTCTGGATTAGGAATTTTAAAATTTTGATTTTAAAATGCATCAATTTAATTTGTTTGGATAAATATTATTTTAGAAATAAATTTTAATATTGAAATTTGATGAAATAAAAGATAATTATAATAGAGAAAAATAATAATAATAATAATAATAATTGATAAAAATACGTAATATGAATGTCATTAGATTTGAAAAACGTATAGATGATACTAATAACATGAAAATATATATTTAGAAATGAATTGTAGTTAGAATTGTCAATGTAATAATTACCTTTAAAACAAAACATAGATGTTGATATCTTATTAAAATCAAGGAATTGTAATTCCTCTTTTAAGTTTCAGGAACTTCGAAATTTCTAATTTTTATTCTATTAAATAAAAATTTTCTTTCAAAATTTAAAAAATTCCCTCTATAGTTTAAACCCATCCATTGTTTTTTTATGTATATATTTTTCTCAAGTTTGCATGTCTCTCAACGTACGTAATTTAAGAGTTGGATAGGTCAAAATTATGTTAATGTTTCTAGTATTTAGCTGTAATCTCCAAAATCAATGGTTGAAAACATTCACCAATAGCCTGGATTTCCAAGGAAATTTCCTTCCAAAACAGAATTCGGAATCCTCACATTATTGGCTATCCATTTCAAAGGACATCGCAAACAAATCGTCCATTCAATTCTCCCTCTTTTTCTCGGAGAACTCTAAGGAAAAAACTTACATTTTTCTTCCTTTTTTTTCTTTTTTGGTTTTGCTTCTTTCCAAACATGGGTCATCATGATCTCTTATTGTTTTCCTTGGTTCCAAAACCGCCTCCTCTCATGAGGGGTCCTTCAATCTGTTGAAGGTTTCCCCCTCAACTCATGCGCAAAACTTTTACCTCATTTCGCATTGGTCTCCGGCTTCGGAGATTTCTTGGACCCTAGCTAGCTAGAGGCAACTTCAACAACTACACAGCAATATTGTTCATTGTTTTGTTAGTGTTTCGAAGCCATTCTTTTTATTTTTCTTGCTTTTCGATTCAAATACAAGGTTTTTTCGGGGGGAATTCTGGTTGCTATCCTGGCAAAATGAATTGCTTCCCATGTTTCTCGTCACAAAAAAGCAAGAAAGAAAACAGCAAAAGGGATCATTACTCTTCGTCTGACGAGCTTATTCAATCAAGGGTACCAGGTATAAGCCCGCAGCTTATTCAAGCTTATTCAATCAACAGTACTATTTTGCATGATTTCTGTAAGCAAAATAATTGTCTGAATCTTTAGTTGTGTGGATATAATAATTTGATTAGTGCTCACTACACATATATATAATGATAAAAATAGGTTAATTATACCACAGTTTAACCATTTAATACGTGTTCCTCGAAGTATAATCAGGAAAAAAGAAAAAAAAAATTGTCAATGTTCAATGACATTTTGCAGTTTGATTGTTCAATCTCTTAATCTCGATCAGAGAGGGATAGTGGCTTTTATAGTATATTGTTTCAATGAAATGCATGGTTTTTTTTTTTTTTTTCATTTTTTAACTGAAGGAGGTCACAGACATGCTAAAATTAGAGCTCAAATTTACTTAGTCATGATTATATAAATCAATCAAATTTATTAAGAATGTTAAGTCCAATGTCGGTTACACATCAAAATAATGATCTAAAGAAAACGAAATATTGGACTTCACAAAATAATTATAATAATAATAATTAATAATAACAACAACAACAACAACAGAAGAAGAAACATATATGTGCAAAGTCGTTTAATTTGTTGTTTCTTTTTCCATTTTTGGTGTGCTTTTTATTGGATTAAAAAACTAAGAAACAAAAATCTGATACAGCAAATACGGAGGCGAACCAAGCTGAGCATGAAAACATTGCGGCTCAGAAATTCACTTTCCGTGAGCTAGCCGCCGCAACCAAGAATTTCCGTCAAGAATGTTTGTTGGGTGAAGGTGGGTTCGGGAGAGTTTACAAGGGGACTCTTCAGGCTACTGGACAGGTGCTCTTTCTTTCTTACCCTTTTTTATTCTCCTTTTTTTCTTTTTGGTACTATGAAGCCGTAATTTGATAACAGAGAAAGAGATTACATATATTTGAAGTCAAATTTCAGAGCTCTTAGATGACACCTATTGCTTGAAATACTTGCACTAAAACCGGGGTTTATTGGCCTTTCTTTGTTTCTTTAATTAAGAAAAAAAATAAATGGATTGAAATGTAATTTTATATAATTGAAGTCATTGGTTCTTTTATTTGTAAAATATAAATTTTGCTTTTCATTGGAATTTGGGGATACATAGGTGGTTGCTGTGAAACAACTTGACAGGAACGCAATGCAAGGATGCAAGGAGTTTCTCGTAGAGGTTGCCCGACTGAGTCTCTTACAGCATCCAAATCTTGTTAATCTCATTGGATACTGTGCTGATGGAGATCAGAGGCTTTTGGTTTATGAATTCATGCCTGGGGGTTCTGTTGAAGATCATCTACTTGGTACAAACTACTTTGTTTCGTTTCTTTGTCTCGGATCATTTTCTTTAAAATATTATAGCAACCGAACATTTAACTCAATGCTTGATGTATAATCTCTTGCTAAAGACCGTAGGGTTTGAATCTTTGCATCTTGGTCAATGTGAAGTTTAAGGACAATTTTAATATTTGTATAGCGTGATTGCAGATATGAAGTCTGATGGGAAGCCATTAGATTGGATAACCCGAATGAAAATAGCATACGGGACAGCTCAAGCTCTAGAGTATTTGCATGATAAGGCCAATCCCCCCGTAATATATCGTGATCTCAAGTCCTCAAATGTTTTGTTGGATGAGCAATTCAACCCCAAACTGTCTGATATTGGACTGGACAAGCTTGGCCCTTCAGCAGAAAATATGCCAATGCAGTCAAGGGGGATGGGAACATATGGTTATAGTGCTCCAGAGTATTCTAGATCAGGTAGACTCACAACTGTTGCCGATGTATACAGTTTCGGAGTTGTTTTATTGGAGCTTATCACAGGAAGAAGAGCCATTGATACTACCAAACCTGTCAACGAGCAAAACTTAGTTGCTTGGGTAAGTAAATGTGTTTGTATTGTACCAGGAACAGAAATTTTTAGAAAATTAACCAGTTGTTGGTAACTCATTGTGTTTGGAACAGGCACAACCAATATTCAGGGAACCAAAAAAGTTTCCAGAAATGGCAGATCCCTTACTTAAGAAGCGATTCCCAGAAAGGGGTTTGAATCAAGCTGTTGCAATAACAGCCATGTGCCTGCAAGATGAAGCAGCAGCCCGTCCTTTGATGAGTGATGTCGTGACAGCCTTAAGTTTTCTTTCAATGGCCACTGAAGAGGACAGTATTCCTCCCGCTCTTCCCCCTTCCATCTCATCTAAACTACATTGCATCTCAACTAAGCTGCAAATCGAGTGTGGTGGTGATGGGATGCTGAAGAAACAACGCAGCTCTGTTCGTGATGCCGATTCGGATAGTGAATCGGATAGTGATCACTACGATAAGGGAAGTGTTTCTTCCTGTCGCAGTAGCAGCGCGAATTCCTCGTGAACAAAGTGCTTTTGTCTCGGCGATCCACTAATGGGAATTGCTTCTTCCATACTCCATAGTAGAAAGCAGCAAAGGTTCATGATGATGATGGTGATTGTTTTGGAATAATCAATAAAATGCGGAATTAACATACTTAATAGATTTGGGAAATATGGTTTGGTTCATTGATCAAGAACAAGATCACGAAACAGAAGTTGTTCTTTTACCTCAGCCTATATCCTTAAACAATTGCAGACATTTCTTTTTATCCGACTATTGTTTTTCTTCATTCTTTTTTTTTTTTTTTTTTAATTTTCCTTTTCTGTTTCTTTTCTTTCTCTCGAATCATTGAAGAGGGTAAGTGATCAAACTGCCTTGGCAGTTAAATTTGTCCACTTGGATAAAGTACTACTAGACTTTCCCAAGAGTTGAGTTTTGGACAACTTTGTTAAGTTTAAGCACAGCTTGATCCGAGCATATTTTTAAATTAAAACTATAAGATATATTTAAATATAAAAATATAAGATATTTTAATTTTTTTTAGTATTAAGAAATACAAGTTAGCTTTTAGATAAGCAAATTTTTTACTGTCCAAGTCTGGTTCAGCTAGGCATGATCCATGAGCGGTTATAGGCAACAGCATACTATACACGGACTTGATTCAATATTTTCAACGTCTTTCACTTGCACATAACGAATACAATACTCTTTCAATTTAATTCTAGGACAATGATAGCTTTTCTATTTGTAAAGCCCACACTAAAAAATAGATCCTGCGATCAACATACTTTATAATCTTGAGTATTTGTTGCTATATAGATATTAGGTATATAACAACTCAAATATTTAAGTAGAGTAAGACTAAAAACAAACATACGAAAAGCTAAATAGCTTCACTTGCATCATGGGTTGTATTTGGAATGCAAAACAGTGTAGTTCAGTTTCATCGCCCTTCCAGTTGGGGACTGAAGGAGCAAGGCTCCATTTGGGCATCTAGACTTCTGGTTAAATTTTTATCCTCTTTTGCCCTCTTTTTTTCAAAATAACTTTTTTTTTTATTAATTTATTTTAAAGTTTTTGAATTATTTCTTTAATTCTTCTTAGTTTCTATTTTGTTAATTTATTTTTAAATTTTTTATTTAAATATTTTAAATTATAAAATAAATAATTTTATATATTTTATAAAAATTTTGTTAATTAAATAAAATATTAAAATCATATAAAATCATATGCATTAAAATTTTTAATGCTAAATATTATTATATGTATAATAATAATTTATCAATACACTCTTACATTAAAGTCCTTCACAGTCATATTTCATTCTCATCTCAACACCACTGTTATTTTATTATCCAAAGATATATTTCATTATTAATTTTAATTTCACTAAAAATATGTAATAACCTAAGCACGTGACCAAATTTAAAGTTCTCAAGATCTTCGTTGTATTAATTATAAAATAAACTTTTATATTTATAATTAAGTTTACTTTGTTTTTTTTCTCTCAGCCGGTGAAATTTCATCATAAAAGCAGCAGAATACAAAAGTTTGAAATATAATCCACCGAACATACCGAGAGTAGAAGCAGGATATCAAAATATGATCACAATCCTCCTTGAACTGTAAACATAGTCGCAAAGACATTGTTCATTCGTCATACCCACGCCCCATACTCTAAGAAAGCTCTTCGAAGGAATGTAAGATCGAACTGCAAGCCATAGGAAACTTTGGACAGATACTTATTTTCCATACCATTGATATCCACTCCAGCTGCGTGCCCCCTTGCAGATTCTAATCCGGATTGTACACCAGTTTCTTTACCAAAAAAAAAAATGCCCCCATTATCAGCTTCCCGCATCAATTTATCATTAACGGAATCATTCAAATGAATATTCTCACACATCTTTATCAAGGATTGAAGTCGGTCCTTTTCCCATTCAAATAGCACCCACAGAAATTTTAGATTCAACTCCCCAAAATTTAGAACAACCTCCCTAAACTCTTCTTCTTTATTTGACACCAAAGAAAATAGTCTAGGAAATTCCTCACTAAGTCGCCTATCACCTAACCATGGATCTAGCCAGAAAAATATTACTTTACCATCTCCAACAGTCCATCTACTAATATTAGACCCAACTAACTTTTACATCCCATCACTTTTTTAACCTCTACAATGTTCTTCCAAACTACTAACGTGTTCTGCTGATGATGTGTTCTGCAGGACCCCATGCCAATCTACTCTTCCTCCATTTTCCCTCCGTTAATCTTCTCCACAACGCTTTATTTTCAACCCATAACGCTACCACCATTTACTCAGCATCACAAGGTTTTTATTCACAATATAATACTCTTGGTTTACAAACAGTCTCCTATTTCGCCTGTGCCATTTTCTTCTATTAACCGATCCACCCATAGAAACCTTTTTCTAAGCAGATCCAACCTCTTTAGGTACTTTAAAAATCGAAAGATAGTAAATCGGAAAAGGATTCAAAATTGATTTGATTAAAGTAATATGACCCCTAAAAGAGAGATATTTCCTTTGTCACAAAGACAGCCTTTCTTTGATCCTGTCATTTCTTTAACTTTCTTAATTTTTTATTTTATTAATTTATTTTTCAATTTTTTATTTAAATATTTTTAAATATTTGTTCTTTTAATATAATAAATAAGTTTATATATTTTGGAAAAGTTCGTTTATTGGCTAAAATATTAAAATAATATAAAATCATATGTGTTAAAATTTTAATTATTAAAGATTATTATATGTATAATGCACCATGACCTCTAATTGCTCGGATAATACACGCGACTTAAAAAAATGAAAAAATATGGTGACGATGCCTTTGTAATATCCCTTGATTGGGATTTGAATTAGGCATAGTGAATAAGAGTATGAGGGGAAGACCATCGAACGAATCACTCGTGACCACCACGAAGTGACCAATGACTTAGAGTCACCATAAATCATTTTGGGCTAGGCATGATCAGACATCTATTAGAACCGATAATTTTGAGTTACAAACTCAAAATACTAATTTTATAGACTACGTATATCAGAGTTGGTTTTAAAAGGTTCCTTGAGTCGGTTACGCATGAGAAAGGATTAGCAACCCCATGATGCCCTAAATCAGTACCTCATAGTCATATAATATCTTGGTCTTGGTTTTCTGGATTTTGTTATGTCACTATTTGAAGATAATACTCTTATAATGCATGAATTCAGTTTTTGCAAAAAGGTTTGGTACCATTACGTAACCCGGAGGTATGATGATACGTAAGGTTCAACACATTTTTGGACTTGATTTGAACGATGTTCTAGATCGAGCACTGGAGGGATATCGATATAAAACTACTTTAGATTTTAAGAAACTCAATTTTAAAACATGGATGCAAAATCATCAAAGAAAGAAATGTGTTAGTAGACAAAAAGTACATAATAACTATAGCACGAAAGTAAACACACAGAACGGAGAAAGGATGGAAAGTCGAGATGTATCTGATAATTGACCTTGGTTATTGAGGAATAACTAAAATGATAATTTTGATATGCATTTAGACTCGGTGGCACATGAGGCATAGAAAAAGATTTTGATAAAAGGATTCAGAGAAATCGAGGAGAAAAAGAAATTTTAGATTTTTGAAATTTGAAAAACGGGTTTGAGTATCCTCTCAAAAGATTGGGTTGGAGTATCCCTAACAATGAAGATTTTAGAAATTTTTGGAAAATGAAATATTTTTAGTGAAAATATGGACTAAACATTAAAACTAGTAATTTAAATAAAAGATAAAATTATTTTTTTCCTTGCTTAGAGCCTTACGAGACCCATTTTATGACACATAACTCCATGGGGAGTTAACCATATGCATTTTGAGGCATTCGAGTACCTTGTGTAGACACTTAATTTTGTCCAACCCTTTTTATGATAGTCTTGAATACCCAAGATTGAAAGTCTAATAATTGCCCCGCTAGAGGTTGACCCTCTTCAAGCGGATTAGGCATTTTCAAGATCTATTTGAACACCTAAATGACCGCATATGCACATGATGGAAAAAGTGCAGTTTCGAAGGTCATAGAGAATAAATTTCGGATAAAAAGGACAAATATTAAAAAGAAAAATTAGTTTTTAAATATTGCCTTGCCAAATTTTAAAATTTATTTTTGCAGATGATATCACAGTCAAATTTTCAAATTTCAAGAATTTTTTGATATTTTTCGTAAAATTTTGAAACCATCGTATATATTTACTTATGCATGTGTAGTATTTATGCCAATATTTATTCCAAAAAATCAAAAATATTCAATAAAAAAATTGTTTTGGCATTACCATGAGGTGTCAATTTGTTAACTTATTTATTAAATTTGAATTTTTCACAGTACTACAAGTGTCCTGCTTGCAAAATTTTTTGGTAAAATTTATTTCAGATTTCAGGTTTTCACCTTTATTATTTTTATAATTTAATATTTTGAGTGATGTTTTCAATTTAATTCATTTTTATAAATTTAAACATATTTTTCAAAATTTTTGTACCAAAATACGAACTTTTCTTATTTGTAAAATTTTTAAGAGATCATAGTTTTAAATATTTTTACATATTTCAATAAAATAGCTTGAATATAGCTTTTGGAAATTTCAATTCATTTTTATCAAATATCAATTTTTTTCTGTAAGAATTTTGCTCGTAGAATTTTATGAATTTAAAATTTTTAATTGCCTTTTTATTGCACATATAATTTCTCAAAATTTTCTTTTGGATTTTTTATATGGAAAATTTATTAATTTAATTTTTTAATGGGCCAAAATTTATTTTTTTTTCCATTTAATGGGCTTTAAAACCATTGATTTTCCTAATGGGCCCAATAAGCCAATTAACTTTCTAACCAGCCCAATAAGTCCATTTTTGTTTTCAACAAGCCTAAAAGCCTATTTTGATTAAATTTTTAATTGAATTTTTAATTGAATTTATTATATGAAATTTTATTTCTTGAACACATAATTTTTATATCGTTACCATGTAATCCATATAATTTATTTTTATCTAAATTAGATTTTTTTAAAATCATCATAAAGCCTAATATTAGGCTAG
Source organism: Adansonia grandidieri (assembly GCA_038382065.1). Taxonomy (NCBI): domain Eukaryota; kingdom Viridiplantae; phylum Streptophyta; class Magnoliopsida; order Malvales; family Malvaceae; genus Adansonia; species Adansonia grandidieri. The sequence continues at coordinate 6,888,895 of JBBYHK010000007.1, read as the reverse complement.
ATGACTCAACATGATGAGTCACGTAAAAGGACAAAAAAAATTTATATTTAACATTATCAAAACATAAAAAATCAAGAAAAGACAAAATTAACAAAATAAATAAAATCACATGGCCATTCGGCCAGGTAGATATTTTCACTCCTTGGTCGAATCCTTCCCCTATTAAATAAACAAATAAATAGATAAATAAAGGAAGGATGGTTCAAGATGAAGCTGCTTCCATAGACAAAAAACACTAAAAAGATAGAAAATTTTCAAGTTTTCAAGCTTTTAAGGTAGTTTCACTTGGAAAACTCTTGATTTTGGTTCATTTTAAGCATGTTTCATCCTTTTAGTGAGCTTGGTGATTACTTATGCTCATGGATTTTGATCCATGTTGAAAGGCTAAGTATGAAAGCCATGATCAAAATTTCTTGATTTTGTTGATATATTTGATTTTTATTAGCCATAAGTTGATTTTCATCAAGATAATTTGTGTTTGTTGGTAGAAATTATGTTATTTCCATATGTATATATTTTAGTTCTATTTTCTTTAGCATTTTTGTGTTGACTTATGTTGATATGTTTATTAGTTATCATGATTTCATGTGTATTTAAGCTTGATAGAAATTAGGACATGTATTTATATTAATATTCATGAAATTATGTGATAAAAAAAATTGTTTTTGGCGGTTACATGGGTTGGCCAAATATGATGATGGCCCTTGACGAAATTTTCATGCTTGATTTTTTTATGTTTTGGATTATTTTATAATGCTTGAAACTAGCAAGTGCTTAAAAAAAATTTTCCCAAAATTTTTAAGGTCTTGGAAGGGTATTTCCATACTTGGCCGAATTTATCAAGGGTGATTTGATGATGTTTTTTATTTTTTTAGGCTACTTGGTAATTATAGAAAACATAAGGACCAAATTGCAAAAATTAAAAAAAAATTTCTAAGGCCATTCATTCTTGACTGAGTTATTTGTGGACTTTTATGAGTGTTTTTCATGCATTTTTAACATATTTGGATGCATATCATTCATTTTAAACCTTTTAGGGATTTTTCATAATTTTAAAAGGTTTAGGGACCTATTTGCAAAAAGTGAAAAAATTGTTGTGTTTGGCCAAATGCTATTGGTGATGTTTAGTGTATTTTCCATGTTAATTTTGGTGTGTTTGATGTTTGATTTTGTATTTTATTTCCTTTAGGGACTTTTGTAAAATTATAGAAGGTTAGAGACCTTCTAGTAAATCCCTGTATTTAGAGGGTTAAACAGGTTATTTCTCATACTAAATTACCCATTTAGGATATTTTCGTCATTTTGAAATATTTCTAACATTTTTAGCAATGTTAAGGCTAGTATGCAATTTTAAAAAAATTTAGGACCCTATTAATAATTTTTGCATTTTAGGTCATATTTCCCATCTAAATCACCTATTTAGAGTATAATTATCATTTCATATCATTTTTATTCCTTTAGGGTTATCGAGATGCTTTCATAAAAAAGATAGATCTTAGGGGCATTTTAGTAATTTATTTTAGAACCAAATCTTTTATGATCACTAGGATACCTTCATGTCAAAGGCGCATAATAGAGATAGGTTCATCCTTTTATGAAGTTATCAAAACCTTTAGGGTTATTGAGATACTTTCATGTTAAAGGTATGCTTTAGGGATGTTTTAGTAATTTATATTTGAACCAAGTCCTATATGATCACCAGGATGCATTCATGTCAAAGGTGCACAGTTGGAATAGGTTTGTTCCTTTATGATGTCATCGACTCCTTTAGGGTTACTAGGATACTTTTACGTTGAAGGTAGACTTTAAGGACATTTATTAAATTACTTTAGAACCGAGTCCTTTAAGGTCACTACGATACTTTCATGTCAAAGGTGCATTTTAGGGGACATTTTGGTCACTTCGACTAGGGCTGGGTACTTAGGATAAGTTTTTATTATTTTTAATAAAATAGGATATTTTCAAATATCAAGGCAATATATACCCACATTGAAATAATCATTAGGTGTGCTTGCCACAATATTGGAAGTCGCCTCATTGATTATTTTAAACGAAGTTTTACCCTCTTAAAAAGCAAGAAAATTAAGGATTTTTTTATGAATTTTAGAAAAATAAAATTCTTTGTATTCCTTTAGGCCTTCAGTGAGGTGTAAAAAATATTTTTATTTTTAAAACCTTTGTATTCTTCCAGCTCTCCGGTGGGGTGTGAAAGATAGTGATAAAACCTTTCGTGTTCCTTTGGTACTACAGTGAAGTGCGAAAGATATTTTAACTTTAAAAATATTAAAAAAGTTGATTTTCTCAAATGAAATAATAAATTTTGACTTAAGAAAATTTTAAGATATGGAAATTACAATTAATATCGGATATTGAAATCGAATTAAAATCAAATTTTAAGTTAACACATAATTAATAAGGTACCAATTTTTGGATATCATGAGAGAGATCAATCCTTACTCATGATTGTAATCAGCTCCTGAGCCCTTTCAAATGATCTCTGGTATTATCGCAGACCTCAGAGTTTATCTTTAACGGTTTCGTAACACTGAAAATACAAACTCTGATAGGTGGCCAATCTTACCTAGCCAAAACAAATTGATGGTGACTCTAAGACATATAGTCATTTCATACGACTATTCAAGGTTAGGTCGAGTGAGTGATTCATCTCAACAACTCAGTTCCCGAAAATAATAACAAATAATAATGATGTGGCCCTTAAAAATAATGATACTTATATAGGAACGAAGTGTACCTCGCCTTTTAAGTCTAACTAGTCAAGATTTATATCCTAGCCATGTTGTGACATCTTGAAAAAGTGGTCTGAGAAAAATCATTTAGTTTTTCTTAGCTCCAAAAACAAGGAATAACATCACCCTATCCACTTTTTCGAATTTATTTTGGGCTAGTCTGAAGGTTTCTGGTGGCAAATGAGAAACCATTTGAAAGATAACTCAATAAAGATGAATATAAAAAATATTTCAAAAATCCTAGAAAATCACTTTCTAGGAAAAATTAATTTTTGAAATTGGTTTTGATTTAGCACATCCACATGTGCAGGGCAAAAGGTGTAGCGAACTTTCAAAAATTGTCTTGGACTCATTTGGAATCGTTACATCGCAAATAATACCTTTTCGAAAATAGAATTTTATGAAATTTTCAAAAAAAATTTTAAAATTCAATAAAAATCATCTCATAGGCAAAAATGGCCTAAACAGAATACGAATCGCTAATTCTAGGAGTTCCAAATAGCAAAGGTTTAAAAAATCATAATTCTCTCATCTAAGCACATCTGGGGGAAAATGATATACTATTGGAAAAGTAATTTGATGCCTTTTAAGGGAAAAAATTAGAAAATTCCATAAAAATGATTTGGTTTGACATTGCTATTATTTTGTTAAATATGATTATATGTATAAAAATAATTTTGTCAATACACTTTTATATTGAAGTCCTTCACAATCATTTTTCATTCTTATCTCAACACTACTATTATCTTGTTATCCAAAAACATATTTTATTATTGATTGTAATCTCACTACTAAACTAACTAATTTGACTGTAATTGTTGTTTTTGTTCTCAACGTCCATCCACATGGACCCAGAGTAGGTAGCAACCTAGACATATGTGATCATATTTTAAGTTTTCATGATCTTTCTTATATCAATTATGTAATAAACTTTTGTATTTATAATTATGTTTACCTTTTTTTTATTTGCTCAGCCAATAAAATTTCACCATAAAAGCAACATAATACAAAAGAATGAAATATAATCCCCCAAACATACTAGGAGTAAAAGCGAGATATCAAAATATGATCACAGTCCTCCTTGAACTGTGAACACTAGTAGAAAAGATAATGTTTATCCATCATAGTCATACCTTGCACTCTAAGAAAACTCTTTAAAGGGATGGAAAATCGAACCACAAGCCATAAAAAGCTTTGGACCTTTAGACAGATACTTATTTTTCATACCGTTGATGCCTATTCCAATTGTGAACCCCTTTGTAGATTCTTATCAAAATTAAAAACCAATTTCTTTATAGAAAAATGCCCTTGTTATTAGCTTTCCAAATTAATTTATCACTAATGGAATCAGTTAAATGAATAATCTCACTCATCTTTACCAAAGATTGAAGCTGATCTTTTTACCTATTCAAACAGCACCCTCCAAAATTTTAGATCCAACTCTATAGAATTTAGAATAGCCTTCCTAAACTTTTCTTCTTTATTTGACACCAAAGAAAATATTTTAGGAAATTTCTCACTAAGAGGCTTATCACCTAACCATGGATCTAACTAGAAAAATATTTATTTAACATCTCCAACAGTCCATCTATTACTTTTAGCCCTATCTACTTTTCCATCCCATCCATTTTTTTTAACCTCTACAATGTTTTGCAAAACAATTGACATGTTCTGCTGATGATGTTTTGTAGGAACCTATTGTAAACACCCTATTTTATCTAGCCAACATCCCATCAAAGGTTATCATTCAAGGCATTATTGAAGCCATTCGAGAAGTACAGATCAGTTCCCGAATATTCTCGGTGAAGGTGAGATGTTCGGAGAGTTAAAGGTAGGAAAAATCCATAGTTTTACATGCATACCGATACATAGCCTATATGTATGATATAAGGCCTCTATGTCATCAAAATTCAGAATTCCACTATTTGTATCGATAAAAAGTAATGTATTGATGCATAAGTCAGTGTATTGATACATGAGCCAACTGTATCGATAGAAGGTTATGTCATAGCTAAAATCATGATTTTTGACCAAAATACATTGATACATAAGGCAATGAATCGATATAGGCTTAAGTATATCCACAAATTTTTCAATGTATCGATATATTTAGGTAATATCTGCTCTATGTATCAATACAATATGCTTGTATTAATAGAAAACTTCTTGTATAGATACAATCTGTAGTTTCGGCCTAGTTTGAGACATTTTCACCACTTTGCATAACTATATTAAAACTCAAATTTGGTCACCATTTTGGTTCCAAAAGTCATCTAATCTCAAATATAGCCTTATTCATATCATGTGGATTCATTTTTTCGGCTTTAAGCATTAGATTGTAACATTTTTCAAAGGATCCATTAAGCTTGGCATGAGGGCTTTTCATGTTAAAATTTGATTCGTTTAAGGGTAAGATGGACATTCTCAGTAGCTTAGCCCATGCATGACATTCTTTGGCTGCAAGAAGGGTGCAACAACTAATGAGAAAGTTTAGCCCCTAGTACCATGACTTATCAAGTTGTACATGCTAATTGTCCCAAATACCCATATTGTTAGGTCATTTGGTGCTTGAAATCAATCTCTATTTAAATGTGATTTTCATACTTAGCCAGAGGATAATACACACACTATTACATTGGCCTTCTACACATTCCACCCTTAGCCTAAACACTATTCCCATAAGTCCTCCTTTATCTTTTCTAAAACCTCTCATTTCATTCATTTCTACCTTTAAAACCACCCATTAATACCATAAACAAATAGCTTCTTTTTTTTCCTTTCTTGCTAATCCATAGCAAAGAAAGGAAAAAAAATTGAGCTCAAAGTTGCTTGTATGGCTACTCAAAGGAAAAGCTAGGAGTTAAAGCTTCTTGGTATAACTTCTATCTCTTCTCCATTTTATTTTCTATTTTCCATCATTTAGTAACCCATTCATGTTACCATGACCTTGTTAGGACACTCATGCATTATTATTGCCTTGGTTATGGTGGTTCTAAAATTTGGGTGATTTTCTTGATGCTTTGATGTTGTTTGAATGACTAAAAGTGCCATATTTCATTTTGACATCAAAATAGCCCATGTTCATACATTTTTTTTATATGTTTCTCTTATCTCTGCATGCCCATTTTATATTTAAATGTTCATCCTAGCATGTTTTAAGTATGACCATGCATTTTTATGCGTTTCTAGCATGTTGTGTTTGATTAAATGTTGATTTATGGTGTTGTTTTGAATGTTCATTCATGTTTAATGCCTCTACTATGTTTATTTTATCACATGTTTATTGAAATGCCTCTATGATTGTTTGCAAAAAGCTATCTTCCAAAAAAGGCCCCAAGTTAAGCTAACATTACTTTCAATAAATGAGGATTAATGATAACTTAATGTTCATCAACTGGTCCTCCAATCTTAGGGATAAATTAAGCTTAAATGTTTGGATTCATGGCCCTAATATGCAAAATAAATTTTGTTTTCAAGCCCAACAAAATCCAAAAACATTTTGAAGTGTGTGATTAAAGCCTTGTCTTGAGCCTTGTCTTGTGACTCGATTGCATGCATAATGGGCAATTCATCAGCCTATTCTCTAGGATTTGGATTGGTCCATTACCCTACTACTACTAATCTTTGCACGCGATTAGGAAGCCCAAAAACTGAAAACCCTCTATTTTGGTACTAACAGCATAGTGATCCCTAGTTGAAAAATTATTTTCAGGCTCTAAATGATTTTGATGCAATTTTATAGTGTTTTTCCTAAAAAGGAATCAAATTACCTTTCCAACGTATCTGTTCACCCTTAGGTCATTCCAGATGCGAAAGTTATGATTTTTTGAACCTTCATTGTTTAGAACTCCTAAGATCAGCTATTCATATTTTCTTTGGGCCATTTCAAACCATCAAATTATTCTTTTGGATTTTTTAATATTTTCTTGAAAACTTAACAAAATTTCATTATCGAAAAGGTATTCATGTTTTAATCATTTCAAATAAGTCTAGGGTGATTTTTCAAAATTTGCTACACCCTTTCCCTTATACGTGCCATTTGTGCTGAACCAAACCTGATTTCAAAAATTAATGCCACCTAGAAAGCAATTTTCTAGGATTTTTTAGAATCTTTTTATATTAATCCTTACCGAGTTACCTTTCCAATGGTGTCTCGGTTTTTCCTAAAACCATAGAATCAATCCAAAATAAATTCGGGAAAATAGATAGTGCAATGTTGTCCTTTGTTTTCAGTATTTATCAAAATTAATGAATTTTCTTGAATAATTTATTCAAGGCATTCGGATACCTTGGAATGAACCCGATTAACTCCTTATAGAGTCATGTGTCATAAGATGGGTCCTGTTAGGCTCGAATCAAGGCCCAAAGACTTTTAAAATTAATTTTTGTCTTATTTAAATTATCATTTTTAACTTAAAATCTATATTTTCACCAAAAATTACTTAAAGTTTTCTTTACGGGGATACTCCAACCTCAACTTTCACTCCAACCTTGCTTTTCCAATGGGATACTCCAACCTTGCTTTTTCAAAAATATACTTCAACCTCGTTTTTTCAAACTTCACTCAGAAATATGAATTTTTCTTTCTCCCGAACCATCTTGGATTTTCTTGCCAACACTTCTATTAAGGAATAATTACAATGGTTACCTATGAGTCGAAAAGCATCTCAAAATTGTCATTGTGATTATTCCTCAATAACCAAGCAATTACAAGATATATTCCAACTTCATTTCTCTCTTTGCATTATGTTTTTTATTTTTACGTGTCATTTATTAGATTTCTCTTCGCCTTACTAACACATTTCTTTTGTTAATGATAATTTTGCATCCATGTTTTTAAAAATTGAATTTTATAAAATCTGAGGTAGTATTTTGTGTCAGTATTCCTCTAGTGCTCAACATACAATATCATTTTTTTAAATTAATCTAGAAACTATTTTATCAAAACCTCTATGTTTCTTCTCCTTCCTAGGCTGCACAAAGAGATCTAATTTTATCATAAAAAACTAGATTTAATATTTCTAAAACTGCATCATAAAAAGGGGATTATGTATAAATGATGGCTGTATAAGAAACGAAGAAAACCATACTCAAGATAATTTATTGCTAGATGGTATCGATTTAGGGCATCGCATAGGTGTTAATCTTTCCCCATGCATAACCAACTCTCAGACCCTTTTTAAATAAACTTTGGTATGCGCAAACCATAAAATTAGTATTTCGAGTGTTTTAACTTGAAAATAACGATTTTAATAAGTGCCTAGTCATGCCTAGCCCAAAATGATCGGTGGCGATTACAAATTGTTGGCCATTTCTTGAGGCCATCTAAGACTAGTTGGACAAGTGATTTATCTGACAATCTCCCATATTCCAATCATAAGGCCTCATTACGCTCCAATTCAAATTCCTAATTAAAGGATATTCTTTTTAAGTCAAGCATATCTGTCTAGGGGATCGGGTTATAGGCACTTGACGACACCATGAATAATCTACCTTCCTTATATTTTTTCCTCAAATAATCTTCTCCACAAAGCCTAATTTTCAACCCCGTAACAACACCACCATTTGTTCAGCATCATAATGTTTCTATTCACAATATTAGCGATACCAAGGCCCCATGATTATCTCAGTTTACAAACAGTCTATTGTTTCCTTCACCATTTTCCACTTCTCAACTGATCCACCCATAGAAACCTTCTTTGAAGCATGTCCAACCTCTTTAGATGCTTTAAAATTTGAAAAATAGTATATTGGAAGAGAATCCAAAACTGATTTGATTAAAGTAATCTGGCCCTAAAAGGAAATATATTTCCTTTGCCACAAAGCTAACCTTTCTTTGACCTTGTTTACAACTAACTCCTAAGTTGTCATTTTCATTAGATTGGCACCTAAAGGCACCCTTATATACACAAATGGGATATGACTCATTTTACAACCACTTTTATGGGCCATACTCAAAGCACAATCATCTTCAGTCCCAATTAGATGCAATTTTGATTTGAAAATATAATTGCTCGATTAGTGAATACAATTAAATGAACATAAAAAGGCCTTTATTCTTGTTGAATCTTTCCAATTCAAATTTATCTACTCTGTCAATATGTCCCAATAAGTTGATTGATTCATAATGATTATTAACATTCCAAGATAACTAACATTGAAATGAAATTTTAAGAAATAGTAAAAAGATCACAAGGGTACTAAATTAAGATCCATTTTATCTCATAGGTCTTAAACAATTTAAAAACAGGGATGAATTCTTCTATTATGTTGAATACAAGACATGTGGTATGATACAAATGCCATAGTATCATTGTCCTTTTTCTATTAAGTGTATGTCTTTATCACATGTTCAATATCATAGAAGTTATAGTTCAAATACACTCTATATTTAACTTCAATTCACAATTTTAATTTCTCAATAAATCCAATAATAGGATTTTCTCCTAAAATGCAAAGATACATCAAGTGAATTATGAAAATATTGAATTTCTATTGTGAAACTCATTATTATTGACCTTATCTTGATTCATTAACAATGCAATTTCATTTTAAACTTGAGCCCACAAAATTCTATGGTTTTTAAGGTGTTAAAACTAATCTTATCTTTATATGATACTAAGCTTTAAAGACGATTACCTTAGTGAACAGTTCAGTCTTATGACCAAGAAAAAGTTGCATTAAAAATTTATTTTACAAAAGATTTTCACATGAAGTTACTCTTGAATATACTTGTTCACGAGACAAGTAAGATTCGATATGAATTGAATCAAATTTAAGATAGGTTTTTGATAACTCGAGCAAGTTTATTTTGACTCAAGGTACTATTTAAATATAAAAATATTTTATTTAAACTTAATTATAAAAATATATAACTATTAATATAAAATTTATTTTTATTTTAATATATTTTAAATAATAAAATAAATTTTCTTATCAAATCAAACTTAAACAAATAATTTTTTAATCAAGCTTAATTTGACCTATAAATATCTTTATTCTTGTATTCCAAAATGGGAGTATGCCTACAAAAAGCCCATGATTGTTTGCAAAGTTATGCCTCAATGAAACCGAAGCCCACTTAACTAATGAAAATTGGGTACCAAAAAACCCAAGCAAAATGAACCATAAAAAATCTACGGAAAGACCCCCCCCCCCCCCCCCGCCTCGCTCTCTCTCTCTCTCTCTTATCTTTCATCGGCTTTTTTTCTTCAATTTTTCCACACCACCAACTCCTGCTCTTTTCTCAGGTTATCTGCTACCTCTTTACTCTGCTTTTAATTTGTTTATGATTCATTCAATATTCGGATTAACTCATGTATCTCTTTTCTAGTAACTTAATGCTGTTTTTTCTGATGTTAGTTTTACATTTTTACCTGATCATGCTTAAGCTGGATGTTTTAAAAGGAACAGACCTGAATTCATTTTTTTCCCTTATGTTTTAAATAAATCAATATGTTGAAATTAGAATTCAATGAAGTCAAACTCGTGGGCATGCTTTATATTTATCCTTCTATTGGGTTTTTGCTTTATAACCAAAAGTCTTGATAGATTGTTGTATCGAGGAGGATTTCAATGGCAGGAACTCAATGAGAGTTTCATGGAAGGCTGATTGCGTAATGTTAAAATAACACATGTTAATAATGAAAGAATGTCTTGTGAATATAGTTACTGTATTTTTTTTTTTCATGTTCTTTGGGCTCCTATGTGTGATTCTAGTTTCAGGCTTTATTGGGTCTGGGTCCATCGATATTTTATCTAAAGCAGTTGGTTTGATTATTGGAAAATTCAATTCAGAATCGAGCACTTAGCCTAGCCGATTCATGTAATCACTCTTAAGAGGTGGAATTGTCATTTTTATTCGTGTTCTTTTGGCTTCTTTGTCTGATTCTAGTTTCAGCCTTTGTTGGGTTTGAGGCTATCGATTTTCCTGTCTAAAGCGATTGATTTGGTTTTTGAAAAAAATTCAATTCAGAATCTATGCTTAGCCTAGCTAGTTCATGTTGTCACTCTTAGAAGGTGGCATTCAATTTTAAATCTCAATCTCTTCTTTTATTACAAGATGCCCCGGATTTGTACCAAAAAATTCAGTTCATTCTTTAAATCTCTTGAACTGAATTATTTGCTCACCCCTATATAACAGCTCTAGTAATTATGTCTATGTTCTTATTATATCATTCTATGTTTGTCTTCAGTAGCAGAAACAAAGTAAAAAACAAGGATTAAGAGGAAGATATGATGGTTGCAACTTTATTGTCTCCATGCAATTCGACTTTAGTCCGAGGTTTTCCTAGAAAAGAAAATGAATCATGTCCCCGATTATTTTTGGGCGTTAGAGAGAAGGTTTTGAATCTAAATGCCAAAGGATGTTTTCATGTTTATCAAAACAAAAGGTTATCTCGTAGGTTTCTTGTGTTCGCTGCCACTGAAGGTTCTGCCAAGTCCAGCAAGTCCGAAGAAACTATCCCTTCTTGGGCTAGACCAGATTCAGACGAGCCCCCTCCTTGGGCTCAAGATGAAGGGAAGGATAACACAGCACAGCAGAGCTTTGAGATTCCCTTCTTTGTTTACTTACTTGCCTCAGCAGTAACTGCCATTGCTGCAGTATGCTTCCTCTTCTTGCTTCATAATGGTTTGAGACCCACAAAATTAAGACGGCTAAACTTTTTCCTCTTTATCCTGCAGATTGGATCAATTTTTGAGTACATCAACCAAAGGCCTGTTTTTGGAGTTTTAAACTCGGACAGCGTTTTCTATGCTCCCTTGCTTGGTTTCTTTGCTTTTACTGGCATCCCCACTTCTGTGAGTTTTTCTACTTTTTTTTTTCTCTTTTCTGGTGTCGAGATCAATATTTTGAATGAGGAATTGCAATTCATTTAGATATGCCTTAACTTTAATTGCTTGAAGCTCCCAAAAAAGGCAAATAAATACCTTTATTTCATTGTTGTTAAAGAAAGGTGATTTCAAAGAACTACAAGTCTCAAATTACCACATTCCTTTTTAATTCTTAATCTACCCTTAGCCCACCAATCCTATTTAGTTCACCTGTATAGGAAGAACATTACGCTCCTAAGTCCTCTCAAACTTGTACCCTTCAAGAATATGTCCAACATGCACTTGTCTGAACTAATGCTCGCTTGGCCTCGGACTACCACATGTTAAGCAATAACTGTGTTACTAATTACATTTTATGTGCTTTGATATTATAAAGTGTTCCAAGTCAATTATAATCTATTATATTTGTATTCTAATAGAATAAAGTCACTATTTATGATTGTCTTCTTCTCATGCCAATCATTTGATTAATTTGGAAGAAAGAAATGTTTCGATGCTAATTAATTGAAACATGATGCATGCAATTCGGATGAATCCAATAGGGCTAAGATGTTTGTATTGTAACCTAATAGTCCTTTTCTTGATTTGGTTGACAAGCCCGCCCATTTTCAAAGTGATTGATAAAATACTAATGGAACAAATAGATTGAAATTATTAACCCAATCTAACCAATTCTTCTACTAATCTGACTTTGAATATTCAGGCATTTCTTTGGTTCAAATCTGTTCAAGTTGCTAACAAGGAAGCTGAGGAACAAGATAGGAGGGATGGTTTTCTATGAAGTCAAATGGCACAAGTTGCCATTGCCACTGTAATTTATTCATCATCTAGAATTATTCTCTCTGGAAATTTGAGTGCATTTCATTATAGTTATTTAAAGGTGTTGGCTTATCATTTTAGTTGTGTTTCTTTGAGGTAAATAACTCTACTATTCTTATTGCTAGCCATGCTGCTCCAATCCTTCATTTTTATTAAAATATCTATATCTGGCGCATAATCCTAACATGGTTACAGAGATATGATCCTCTAAGCCCCACCAAATACTTTGAAATATTGAAAAAATTGTACATACTCATTTTAGACAAATACTTATGTACAACACTCACATCCATATCCGAGCAACATATATTACTAGTAGTTGACATAAGTCATATTGCCTAGGTGAACCTATTTATTATTCTTGTGCAACTAAAATGACATGAGATAATAAACTACCATTTGCCAAATTGTTAGTACGGATACGACACAAAAATGGACACAAAAATACTAGATTTTTAATAATGTCAGTGAAAATTTCTGCGATACGTTTATGAATGTAAAATTGGTTAATATCTTCTGGAACGGATTAATGATCTTACGCTTTTGAATTTCAGAGCAAAATTGCTGAGATGGAAGAGCTTTCACTAGGCGGTTATACGATGTTTTGAACTCTTCCCTCAGCTTTGAGCTACAGCATTAGCATAATGGAGGTTTGCAATTTGGCCACTCTGTATAATCGGGCCGTTGAATGTCGTAACCATACTCATTTATGCAAATGATGGAATATGTTCACTGTGGATTTAAAGTGGTCGCAAATGCTTTTTGATTGTAAAGTACTATTTGTCATGGTGATAATACAAATATTTTTAAGATTATTTATGATAAATAGTTATAATAAATATAGCAACGTAGCGATGCTATTTAAACCTCTTTCTCTTTGTTTAACAATTGTGATTGGAAATGAGATGGGCCCCAATTCTACTGGGATGCAGATTTTAAAAGTTTTTTATCTTTATTTTTATTTTAAAAAATATTTGTGATTAACGCATTTTTACGTGAATATAAAATATAATTTTTTAAATATATAAAAAATTTTTAAAAAATTAAATATATTTATATACTACACGCACTCGTATTAAATATTTATTTTAGAGTTATAATAACATGGATCTTATGTGCTGCGTTTTTCTTACTCCAGTCATGCCGGACTGTTTTGCCAACCTTTGTCTACTTAAAGGGTCCGAGTGGTAATAAATTTCTTGCATGACAGCTGCTGCAGAAAAGCCTGCAGCTGGAGGACTCTTTTGGTTGAGCATAAATAAGCCAAGAAAGCCTAAAATGAAGAACCTGCATGCCATCCACCAATACTCCACCAGTCAAGGCAGGTGCCTTCTAAGAATTTTTTTATGTTTAGCTAGTCCTTTTTATACATATCTTATACATAGATTATTTAATTATCGAATACATCAGTAGAGTTGTTTTAACTCCATAAACGGGAATTGCAATATGTCAATAGTGTGTATTAAAAAAAATAAAAATTAAATAAATAAAATATTTAATAGTTTTTTACTCCGTTTGTAGAGTTAAAAAAGAAAACTTCATAATCATGTATATGTTTATATATATTGTTGGGATAATATATGTGAGTAGACAAAAACGAAATTGAGATATTCAGGTTGCGTTCATCTTACTTTTCGCATCGTTTTTAATTTTTTCTTATATCAAGTTTAAGGGATTGATCTAAAAATAATAAAATGGATAGAGTGATTCATTTTGTCGTATTTTCACAAATTAATGTTTTAAGACATGTATTTATTTCTTGATATCAACCAATGAAAGGCTGGAAGTAATCAAACCCAAAACATTTTATCGTCGAGAAATATATAAAAAATTGACCCATTGATGTTGAGTCAATCCCTCGCTGGGCACTGTATTCATGACGTAAGCTTTCTTTACAAATAAATTATTCATCCGATTTAATATGTTTAATTTTAATTAAGTCAGAATGTGAATATAATTTTGTTAATCCAAATGAACTAATTTAATTATTATTTACTTAATATAAATTATTTTTATTTAAATTTAATTACAAAAATAAATTTTTAATATATTACAAATAATGGGATTTTAAATCAAATCACCTAAACAACCAATAAGTTTTCTTATCCCTGCCCGAGCCCTTCTAACCCAATCCAATTTTGTCCATAACCATTCTCCTCTCATCTACCAGTCCACCACCCACTAACCCCCTACCCATTAACGTTAGGATTTATATCCTAGGAAAAGATGCCCATATCTTACGACGACTCAAATTTTACGTGAGATTACATTTACTAGAAGGTTTGTTGGATTAATGTTGGAAATAGACGGTACAGATTTATATTTATAATTAATTGATTTTTTTTTATGAATTTAAAGTAGATTTATATCCGAATTTATGTTATTTTTTATAATTAATTGATTATTTTTATGGATTTAAAGTAGATTTATATCCGAATTTATGTTATTTTTATAGATAATGAATTTAGATATTTAAATATACTACCTATATAAACATAACTTTTATGGATAATAAATTTAGATATCAAAATTCATTGCCCATTTGTTATAAAATGTAAAAATTTATGCTCATGTAAATAATCTAATTTTTGCTTTTGAGGTTAAGTACTTGTTGAATTTAGATTTTTAGCAAATTCAATTATCTAATGACAATGTTATTTAATTTGAATTTGGATTCAGATATTATGTGTAAATTTAATACGAATATTAAATAAATTCAAATTTTAAGGCATTTATACGGATTCGAATTTGGATATCCCAAGTTTTAACTCAACTTAATTTTGACATTTGTCGATTTTTTATTAAAACTAAAATATCTCCTCACTGTATTTCGAGAAATTATATTAAATTTTTTAATATAATATTTGTATTAAATATACTAATATTTAGCATATATGATGATTTAATTTTTAAATAAATTAATTTAAAGTTAAAATCATTTACTTAGATAAATTATGCAAATTTTGAGATAAAATAAAACACTACACAAACAAACAAGAAAATAAATTAAAACAAAAAAAAACACAAAAAATGACATGAACTCGACACAAAATACACGAACACATCAAAATATATATTATTAAACAAATTATTAACGTGTGTACATTTATATAAATCTATAATATGTTGACACACAAAAATAATATGAACATGAAGACAAATACGTTACAGACATAAAATTTTCTCTAAATTAAATTACTATGATAAATTATGCAAAATATATATATGTAGACACTACACAAAGACATAACTTATGCAAATTATACAAAATATGAATTGATACATTACACAAACACAATATAAGAAAAATAACACGACAACATGAACAAAACACAAATTCACATAAACCCATAAAAAAAATATTGTGTTTGTGTAATGTATCAATTCATATTTTGTATAATTATTAACCCATAGAAAAACATGAATAATTCATTCTTGTTGTGTTGTGTTCACTAATATACTGTACTTTAAACAAATGAAAAAAATAGCACACTATAAAAAAATAATTAAAGTACAATATGAAAAATAAAATAAATACAACAAGAATACACGAACTTTTCAATATATATAATGAATTATTAACATGTAAAAATTTATATAAAATTTATAACTGTTTAAACATAAGATAATATATCCGAATCCAAACACAAATATTTCTTTTTTTTTCCCTGTTTCCTTTCTTTCCCTTTTTTTTTCCCTGTTTCCTTTTCCTTTCATTCTACATTTAAAAAAAAATGAAATGCACAAATTAAGTTTACAAATACTCTTATTAACTTCGCTTAGTTGCCCCAGACAAAAACAAGCTCAAAATTTGAAATTGAGCTCCCTTATGCTGCGGGGACAACTTATAATTACAGGATTATTGAGATCCATGACGCTTTTTATTTGAGTTAGAGTTTTGAATCTAAATTTAAATACCTTTAAACATTTTTCGATTTAATTTACACATTTGGAACTTCTGAAACTTCAAACTAGATTGACCTTCTTGCTTGTTCTGATACTGGATTTTTATTTAGATTTAGTTTTGTGAAATTGCTTGTAAAATGTACACTAAAATTTTGATAAATGAATGTTTGACAAATTAAAAGTGTTGGTTAATTAATAAAATCTCACAATCCCGACTCGGACCAGTGTATTAATAATAATTTCTCTAAATGTATAAGATAATAATTTTTTTAGTTCTTTAATACCCAACATTTATATATATATATATATATATATATATATATAACTTAATCATTCCTAAAAATTTAAAAAAAAAAATTACATAAAAGTTCGTATAATACTACAAGAAAATTTTCAAACAACTTTTACCTTTTGATTTAAGTTTTTCAAACTATGCATTAAAATTTGTTAGTTTTTTCTTTGTGCCTAAACCAAACTAAACTTCAACCTTAATTTTTTGCAATTCACACACCACATTAAGTATGTTCTTTTCATGTTGTAGCACATAGTATTCTATGTAGATATTAATTGTTAATTCTATCTAGTGTTTTTCTTTTATAACTTTTTCATGTATAATTAATAAAAGGAATAATAAAGATTGAAAACATAAAATTTTTTATAAATTACTAAATATTAATTTAATAATCAATGAATAATTTATTCATTTATTGATAATTAAATAGTTTTTTTTAAAAATATTATTTATAGAGGTTTTACTATAGATAAATTATCTTCACCAAATAATTTTTTAACATTGACATGATATAATTATTACATTGAGAAGAGAATTAAATAAAAATAAAATAAAACTATATATAATTTAAAGATTTAAACATTTTATCCTTCTTGTCATTGATTTTAGATTTAACTTATAAGTAATTTTAAATTTATTTTCTCACAAAATTACTATATTAATCAAGTCAAATAATTAACTTTCAAATGAGTTTAGATTTAGAAAAATTATCCCATATATTATTAATGGAGTTTTTAAACTTCACAACTCTTTATATTTAAAATAAAATGAAAACTAATTTTAAAAAATTAAAATATGTGATAATCTTTTTAACCTTGCTTATTGTAGACACCTAATTTTGTCCGGATCTTTTTCAAGCAAATAGAGCGCTATCCTATTTAAGGTTGGAAATGCCTAGGGACCGTATTAAAAATTGTAATTAAAAAAAAGACATCGAAGATCATATTCGAGATGTTATCAAGGTCATTTACGCAAGCATGGGTCAGTCATCCATCATTCCTAACTAAGATAAGTGCTTGGGGAACCAAAGGTATGTTAAATTAACATTGTTCATGTATGTATCGATATAGAGCCTTGGTGTATTGGTACAAGGCCTCTATGTCAATAAAAAGCCAAATTCACATGTTGTATCAATACACCATGTCAATGTATTGATACAAGCATTGGTGTATCGATACCACAGCTTGCGATATTGATACATGCTGTTATGAATCAATAATTAGCTTATGGTATCGATACCAAGTTATATCATAGCTTAGAAGTGCATTTATGCTAACCCGTATCGATACAAGAAGTGATGGTATCAACATCAAGCTCCATGCATTGATATTAGCTTCATTGTATCCATACTTGGGCAAAACATTGCTCCAAGTATCAGTCCAAGAAGCATAGTATTGGTACACCAAGGCTAAAATGGCTCAATTCATGCTATTTTTACCCCTCATACCATGACATTAAAACATAAATTGGACCATGTTTTGGCATAAAAAATCATCCAAATTCATACCAGGCCTTAGTACTAGACTTGTGATTAGATCAATTACAATTTTTTAGGCCTAAATAGCCATAACAAAAGACATATTCATGACTTAATTCAAATAGATAGATGGCAACATTGGTTTTCCTCATGGCTTAGCTATATAAAGTGGCCTTAATCTACTATTTTTGCTGAGTAGGCCAATATATTTGATAGACAATTTAGCATAATACCTTGTCTACATTAGAGGTACATGCACAGAAACCCCAAAATGCCTTTGCCTTTTGTAATTTATCTTCACTATTCATATGGCTATATAGGCCAATCTTGGTTCAATTGAAAGAAGAACTTCACATTCGTTCTCACAATCTCTAAAAACATTCTTCAGCCATCTTTCACTCTAAAACACTCTCATTCCCATTGCTCCCCTAAACCTTTATCAAAAACTTTTCCAAAACCCTCTATTTTCACTCTTTTTTTTCCTCGTAAAACCTCCCCTGTACTGTTAATATGTCCCTTAGATTCCTTCTCAATGACCCTTTTCTTGCTAATCAATAGCAAAGAGAGGGGATAAAGTGAGCCCAAAGTTGACTAAGTTTTTGCTTAACAACAAAGGCAAAGCTCAAAGCTTCTTGGTTTGACTTTTATCTTTTCTTCATCTCATTTTGCTCTTTTATCATCATTATCATCATTTTAGTGAGCCATATCCATGTGACCATAACCTTATTTCTAGGACTTTCATGCATTTTGTGGCTTTGTTTGTGGTAGATTTTGGATTATTGATGTCTTGATAACCCTTTTGCTATGCTTCACTATGCTTATGTGCTTGGGTTGCTTCAAAATCTTGTTTTAATGCTGTCTTAAAAATTCCAGCAAACTTTTTCTTGCTTAACCATGTTCATATAAGCTCCTATGGCATGATTCTTGACGTTATTCATGAAGCTAACATTTCCATGCATATTACTTGTCATTTCCCTGCATTTTTTGTCATTATTTTCATGTCAAAATGTTATTTTTATTTGTTTAAACATGTTTCCTATGTTTATTGCCATGAAAATCATGTTTAGTTCATTACATGTTTGTCAAAATCTATTTTCTAAAGACTCTCAAGTCAAGGCTATGTTTACTTCGATAAATGGGAATTAACATGGACTTAAGGTTTTCTATTATTGGTCTTTCAATCGTAGGGAAAAATCAAGCTTTGCATGTTTGGATTGAAGATTTTTTAGGGCTAAATGCTTTATTTTCAAAAAAAAAAGATGTCCATTTTAAATGTCCAAACTTGTTGGTGCCTTGATTTTTAGTTTAGAGCCCCTTACTAGTTACATGGTTAATGGGCAGTTCCATTGTCCCAAACTACTCCGGGATTGTGCGAATAATCTTATGAACCCTTTGCTGTTGTGGACATTTAAATGTCTGAAACTTGAGTCTAGCTCTAGAAAGTCTAAGAAAACCTAATAACCCCCTATTTTGCCTTAGTAGCACTATAGTTTCATCTTGAAAATCATTTCTAAACCATAAAAAAATTTTCATGAATTTTTTTATATTTTTCCCCAAAAAGGCATCAAATTACCTTTCCAATAGTGTCTTGTTTGCCCTAAGATTATTCTAGATGAGAGAGTAATGATTTTTCAAACTAATGATATTTGGAACTACTAGAATAAGTGATTTACATTCTATTTGGGCCATTTCGACCCACCAAAAGATTTTTCTAAAATTTTAAAATATTTTCCTATAAAGCTCGTGAAATTCTCTTTTCAAAAAGGTATTGTTTCCAATTTAAAGATTCCAAATAAGTCAAGAATGATTTTTCAAATTTTGTCACATTCTTTCCTCTCATGTGCTGTCAGCATTGTGTTAGACACAGCTTCGAAAATTATATCCTTCAAGAAAACAATTTTTTAGGATTTTTGAAATATTTTTATATTAACCCTTATCGAGTCATCTTTTCGATGTTATTTTATTTAAACCCTAAAAACTTAGGATTAATTCAAAATAAAATTCAAAACAGGGATAGCACAATGTTGTCCGATATTTTAGCACTTATCAAAATTAATCCATTTTTCCAAATTCTTGTTTCAAGGCATTTGGATGCCTTTAAACGAGACGAACCAGCTGCTATCGAGTCTAAGAACATGTGTCAACTTACCCCTAGGCTTGGATCAAAGCACTAACATTTTTTTGACTTTTTCAATTTTATTTTTATCAATTTTCAGTTTTGAAATCAAGAAATTGTTTATTTTCGTCAAGAAACTGTAAAAATGTCACTTTTGTCAAGAAATAGCCAATTTTCATCAACTTAAAATTTTCAATTTCTCTTTTTTTTTCCCAAAATTGTTAAAAATCAAAATTTATCTCTTACATTTTCTCTAAACTTTTTTCAAAGTTTAAACATGGTTTTTATGCCTTAAGCAACTAACGGATCCACACATGTCTCAAAATTGTTGACTTAGTTATTTCTAGATGATCGATGACAATTATGAGGTACATTCTGATTGTCCCTTCCCTTCCCCTTTTATGTGATTTACTTTCTGCAAAATTATTTTTTCTTCTTACTAACACGTTTCTCTTTATGGTGCCTACCTTGCATTCATATTTTCAAATCATTTTTGAAGATCATAAAGGCAATGCTTCATGTCAGTATCTCTTCAGTGCTTAATACGAAGCGTCCTGTTTTCAAAATCCAGAACTCATTTGTATTAAAATCTTTATGTTTCCCTCCGGGACACCTATAAGATTAATATTTTTTCAAAAATCAGGTTTATAAATTTCATAAAAATTCTTGCATAAGAATAAGGATTATATCGAAAATAGTGACAAATCAAAACCAAGGAAACCAAAACCAAGTTAAGATACAACTAGAAATGTACCAATTTCAAGCATTGCAGGGAAGTTTGTACCTCTTTGCGCATAACCAACTCTCGAACCCAATTGTCAAATCTTTAAACCATGCAAACCATGGAATCAATGTTTTGAGTTCCAAAACTTGTATTATTATTTTCTATAGGGTTCAATCATGCCTATCCCAAATGATCGGTGGCAACTCCAATTGATGACTGCTTCATGGTGGCTACCTGAGACTAGTTGGACAAGTGATTTGTCCGATGGTCCCTGTTTATGATCAAGAGCTGAGAATCCATACTTTTTCGCTCTCATCACATAAAAAAAGAGAGAAGTTTAGTTCGAGAGAACACTTCGCAGTCAAAAGAAATATTTTTAAGTTGTGTGCGCTTCCCTTCGCAATGAGGTAGGGGCACGTTGCCAAAAAGTTCTTATATTATACTTGTTTTCTATTTACCATTAAAGTACTATTAAATGTACTTTTTTAAAGTGCTTTTCACACTTACTTTAACTTTTTTTTACATATGGTTGGGTAAAGATTAGACCTACTCAAGAACTGGGCTACCCGCTCAAACATGAAGGCCCATTCAATATTTAGGAGTGTTTGGACAAATATTAGACTCAAAAATAGGCTTGGGTAAAAAAATTAGGCCCAATTTAATAATTGAGCTAGGCTTTGGCTCCAATTTCCAAGGCTAAGCCTAGCCGATTTTACTATTATATAATATATATTAATTTTATATGTTATATATTATGTAATTTTTATCATATAAAAATGACATATATATGATATTATAGTGTCAACATTAAGAACTAGGTTAAATTATTTATATCTTTAAAATTAGTAAAAGAAAAATATTAAATTAATAAAGATTAAATTTTAAAAATATATGTTTTAAAAAATAAATTATAAAAAAATGGGTAGATCTAAACGAACTAGGACTATTTATTTACAAAGATATGCAAGCTTGGGCAAAATTAGAAGCCCATATTGACCAGGCTTAGGCAAGCATATTTAATATTAATATCATACTTAGGTCCAGCCTGAACTTGGCTTAACCAATGAGCACCCTTAGGTACAAATGTTGCTTTATAATATACAATAATTTTTAAATTTTTCTGTTTGTATTAAGTTACCTTTATATTTTTCTTCTCTTATGTTGCTAGTCTAAGTCTAACATTTGATTTTTTTTTTTTGTTATGGTATTATCTATTATGGATTCCTTAGTTTTTAATGTACGTTGTTTCTTTTTAATACTACTATCAAACTCTAATTATCATTACTTGAAATAACAATAATACAATAAGAATAACATTTAAAGAAGCACATAAAATTTTACTAGAAAAATATATAAACTCTCAATATTTAATGAGTTTAACCAATTAAATTAAAAAATGTGATAAATGGATGATATATCCCATTGATAATGTTTTCAAAGCTCATGATATGATTTACTTTTTGATAAACTATTATTTCATTATATATAAATATAAATTAAGTTTTTAATATTTAATTAAATTATTAAAAGAATATTAAAATATAATTAATACTTAAAGTCTTTGCTTTATAAAAAATTATTTAATTACAATTTCATCAATTTTATTTGTAATATTAAATTTTGGTTAAGGTTAGGGTCAGTCTTAGGTTCAGGTTCATTTGGGTTCAGGTTTTTTTAGGTTCAAGTTCATTTAGGCTTGCATTTTCTTTTCGAGTTTGGGTTATTTCTAGCTTGGTCCACTTCAAGTTAGGGTTTTTTCAGGTTTCAGTTTTTAACTTTTTGGCCAGATAAGGTTTAGTTTGGGTTCGTGCTTAAGCTTGTTCGAGTTCGGGTTCATTTTGTCACCTCTAGCTATAGTTATCCAAGCCCCTTCCAAGCAAAGGAGCACTATCCAAGATCTTAAATGAAATATACACATCATTCTGACATCCTACAACTTAATTAGAAGGCCAAAAAATTTTAAAACTATAATAATAATAATAATAATAATAATAATAATAAATAAATAAATACATAAATAAAATATTAAAGAATGACTGTAAGATGTTGGTCATTAAAGAGGGAAAAGGAAGGTTTGAAATGTCTAGAGACCAAATTAGTCAATTAGAAGCCTTTAGAGGGTAAGAAAATGTCAAGTTTATGAAATTCATAAAGATGTATCGATACATTTCATTAACGTATCAATACATCATCACGTTCTAGTCTTTCCAGACGTAAAACAAGCATTAAATCAATTTGCATCCATACAATGCTGTATTTTGCATTGATTTTTGGTTTTAAAAGTAATTGTATCGATACAAACACCTAATGTATGGATACTACATGATAGTTTCACCATGAACAAGCTTTTTCACCAAAGTTTTCTTACATGTCACCTTCTTAATGACCTTAGGTCATTCTACAATCGTGTAAAAGATCATTCATTAACATTTGTACATCAAAACATAAGCATGAGAACCACCCATGTAGCTTAAGTCATTAAAGCTTTAATAAGCTTTGAATACATGAGTTTAATCATACTTGAGAACCAGACGGTATCTACTTAGATTTTTTTTTACTATTTCGAGCTTAATTTGGTTGAAATTCAATGGAGTACATTTTAAGTTAAAGTTGAAAGCTTTTTCTTGCATAAAACCAAGATATGGCCATTTGGGTGAAGGTTTCTTCTTGAAGCAATACAGTAGAGTTTATCTACAAAACTCAGCTGAAATCATGCCTCATTTAGGAGGATTTCAGCTGTTGATTAGACCACTAATAGTGCAGAGGGATTGCTTTCAAGCAAGCATGGGAGTATTGTATCCAGAAATGAGTAGTAGTGCATGAGGATGAGAGGTGATCAACCAAGGGAGGTTTTAAACCTCTTGGTCATTCAAAATAGAGAAGAGATTGGCTTTCAACTGAGAAAACCATAAAACAAAAAGGAAAAAGATAAAAAAATAAAGGAAAAAATAGAGTTTCTTCAAGTCTGATCCAAGATGATTTCTCTACTTGTTTCTACTTTGTTTTTTATCATTTCTCTCTTCATCTTATATGAGCTTAAGGATCCTAAGCATGCTTACGTGATGATTTAAGCCAAAGGTGTAAAAACCATGGTCATGGCCAAATCTTGAGTTATGATTTTCAAATTTTTTCTTTTGGCTTTCTTTGCTGATTACTATTTAAGGTTTCCTAAAAATAATCTTTCCATTAGAAAAAAACTTGTTTTCCAAATGTTTTATGCTAGGTTTATTTGGTTTTTATATGGTTTTCATCAAGTTCATTTCATATCTCAACTTGTATTAACCTTTCATGTTGCTCATATTTCGTGTTATGTATGATTCATGCATTTTACGACATTTCTTGCATTATAATCATTATTCACATGTCCATGCATTTTCTTTGAATATATTATGATTACAATAACATTATCATGTATATTAGTAAATCTATATATTCATGTTAATATGGTATTTTGTGAGTAAATAGCATGTATGATACCATGCTTTTGTGTATATTGGTGAAATAAAATGTTACAGATGCATTTAGGAATGTTAGGAACTTTTAGGGACCATTTTGCAATTCTCCTATGATGTTTCATGCAAATTAGTGATCATTTTATAACTTTCTCGCATTTTAGGGTCATTTAAGTCATTTTTTATGATCTAGGGACTTTTATCTAATTTCAAGCATGTCGCGGCCATTTAGGTCATTTTTCGGGGTCTAGGGACTTTTATGCAATTTCATGTATGTTGGGGCAATTAAGGCCATTTCCCACGATCTAGGGACTTTAATACAATTTTATGAATATTGGGGTCATTTAGGTCATTTCCTATGATTTAGAGACTTTTATGGAATTTTAAACGTGTTAGGGTCATTAATGTCATTTTCCATGAGCTAGGGATTTCTATTTAATTTCATATATGTTAGGGGCACTAGGCTATTTTCCATGATCTAGAAGCTTTTATGCAATTATACATTTTAGAAATATTTAAATTATTTTCTTGACTTAAAATTATTATGCAAAAATTTCATGCATTTAAATCATTTTCTATGATTTAGGGTCATACCATAATGTCCATGCATATTAGGTCTGTTTAGAATATTTTTTACAACCAATGGATCATCTTGTAATTTTATGTATGTTATTTAGAGTCATTTTCATGACATTATGCCATAAATTTAATATATTTATATGTTGATTATAATATATATATTTTTTCAAAAACCCAAAACAATATCCTCGAGTTAAAATAGTTCATAGGTGTGCTTTGAGTATGTAAAAGTTACCTCATTGATTATTTTATGCAAAGGAATATCTTTTTTAAACAAGTAAATCGTAGTTGTTATTTCCCAAAGAAAACTTTATAATCCTCTTGGTTTTCCAAAGAGGTGTGAAAAATATTTTGATTTCTAAAGTTGATTAAAATATGATTTATTGAAACTTCAAAAATATATTAATCTTCAATATTGCAAAATACAGGAACTATAATTAAGCATCGAAAAATTAAAATCAATTTTAAAAGAGATTTAGGATAACATGTGGTTAATAGAGGCCTTTTACGGGCGTCATGGAGTGAACATGTCTTACACTATGCATAATCAATTTTCAAACCCTTTTCATATGAATCTCTAGTTAAACGCAGACTACAAAGTTTGTTTACAAAGGTTTCATAACCCTCAAAAGATAAACTCTAATAAGTGACAATCTCACCTAGCCAAAACAGATTAGTGGCGATTCCAAGCCTTTTGGTCATTTTGTAATGACCATTTAGGGTTAAGTTAGATGAGTGATTTGATCCAAAATTAAGTCCGTTCTAATATGAGCAAAAAGAATAGAAATTTTACCCATTCCAAGTCTAGCATATTGGATTTGCATTTGGCACGTTACGACACTTATCAAATTAAACCTTTATCATTAATATATCAAATACAAACTTTTAAATTTAAATAATTAACTACATTAATTGATATTACATGAAAATAAATAAGTAACCAGGTTAATGAACAAACAAATATGTAAATAAATAATCACATAAACATTTACCTAAGTTGGAGTATCAATTATTTACACCCAACAGCTTTTCAGTCATGTTAATTAGTGAAATTTTAATTTGATTCATAAAAATTTTCAATTTTTGTCAATTCATTTCCTCAACTTAGTGTCGTAGAGAATTAAACCAACTCTAAACTTTTAAATGTATCGAATTCACGTAAACATAAAATAGTTTTCAAATAAGCAGTGCAAAGCTAAACAAGAGATTTAAGTACTCAAATATTGAAAATCAAATACTAACAATGAGACTGATAAAAGAATTTAATACAAGTGTAGACTCTTAATTTCGTCTAGGTCCTTTTTCCATAGTCCTAGTCATCTAAAATTGGGATGTAGTTGTTACCCTAATAGAAGTCAACTCTCTCGGGTAGTTTACACATTTTTGTAACTTATCTTGTTACACATAGATGACCGTATTGACATTTAACAGAAAAAGTGTCATTTGAAGATCGATCTCGAATAGAAGGATGAATATTCAAAAGGAAAATTTTGTTTTTAAATATTTTATTGCCAAATTTGGAAAATCATTCCTACAAATGATATCACGGTCAAATTTTTCATTTTTATGACCGTCGCATATTTTTACCGATACTTGTATAGTATTTTATGCCAATATGCATTCCAAAAAAATAAAAAATATTCAAAAAAAATAAGTATTGGTATTTTTTATCACAATATGTCAAATTATCAATTTTGTTAACTAATTTTAAATTTTTACAGTATTACAAGTATTATGCTTGTGAAATTGTTCTAATTAAATTTATTTCGGAATTCAAAATTTCACCTTTTTTATTTTTGATAATTAATATTTTAGGTAATATGTTGTATTTAATCCATTTTATATATTTTTCAATGTATGCTTTAAAATTTTCTCAATTTCAAAGTACAAGCTTTTCTTTATCTGTAAAATTTTCGGTAGAATTTTCTCAAGTTTTGAACTTCAAAATTCCTTACATAATTTCATTTAACCACCATCAAATCAATTTATCAAAATTCATTTTATTTTATGAATCTTGCATATTTTTTGAATTTCTCTTTTTTAAGATATGGAGTTTTCTACTCTGTAAATTTTTTCGAGAGAAATTTTTTAAGTTTAAGATTTTTAAAATTTATTAAATATTTTCATTAAATTTATAGTAAATTATTTTTTAAAAATTCAATTTATTTTATTAGTTTTGCATTTTTTTAGATAACATATTTCTTTTATAATGGTTTTCTCGTAAAATTTTATAAGTTTTGGATTTTAGTTGTTTTCTTTCTTGCACATAAGACTTCTAAAAAATTTTTCTTGTATAATTCAATTCTTGAAATCTTCGCAAAAAACTTTTTTGGGTAAAATCTCCTTAATGGGCCTAAAAATTTTAAAATTTATAAATAGGCCCAATAAGCCCAGTAATTTCTCAACAAGCCCAATAACTTACCAAGCCCATTTCATTCTCTAACAGCCTACCAAGCCTATTTCAATTTCTAATTTTTCAACAAAGTTCAGTAACTTTTTTTTTTAATTTTTAATTTTATACCAATTATTTTGATTCAAATTTTTTTATGGAATTTTGATTGAAATTTTCATATGATTAGATCCTTAATTGGATTTACTATGTGAAATTTTATTGAGTACATGAATTTTAATTTGTTATCATTTTCATGGAATTTCCAATTAGGCCTTTTATGCACCTTGATTGCATTTGTTTCTTTACTTTGTAGATTATGTTTACTTGTAAATTTATAAAGTAATTTTGTTCTTACATAATTAATCTTATAATTTGCTAATTTAGCTATATAAAATTTAATTTGGTTGGAATTAAATTCCTTTCTAACTAATTTAGTTTCTTCATAATCAATTCCATCAAGTTAGCCAAAAATGACACATGATCATTATGCCACCTAAACTAGCATAATCATGACAATAGGATGGTGGCTTGTAAGAAAATATGATAAGAGCATGGGCTTATGACACACTAATAATGATTTCCAACCTAACAAGTTAAAATGAATAAATAAAAAAAAAATTTGATCGAAAAAAGCATGAAAGTTTCGACCAAGGAAGGCTTTTATTCTCCTTGACCGAATCTTCCTCCCTATAAATAGAGGAGGATTTTTTTTTCCATGAGTTCTCTTAGTTTTGGAACCAAAAAGAAAAAAGCTTAAAAAAGAGAAAATACATAAAAAAAAAATTGTTCAAAGCCTTATTAAGGTATAATCTCTACTAAAATCTTTAAACTCTTGTTTGTTTCATTCATTTTTCTTCCCTTTGGTCAGCCATAAATATGCTTAAGTTTATGGATTTTTTGTCCATGTTGAAATACTAAGCATAATGGCCATAAACTAATTTCTTTGATTTTATTATTTTTTCTTGTTAGTAAATTATCTTTCTTCATGGATCATGTTTATGTTTATATGATGTTGGTTTTGGTGTTATATTTGTCATACATATTTTCATATGTATTTTATTTCTTTTAGTGTTTTCTTGCTATTATGTTGAAATCACATGTTTATATATTTATTTTTTGTAATTTTATTACATGATGGTGCTAATTTGTGTTAGATAAAATATGAATATGTGATTATTGAGTTTAAAAAATTTGATTGGTAGATTGTCTAGGTGTTGGATGAAATTCATGCATTTATATGTAATGATTTTTTTATTTTTGTGGTTATTTTGTAAATATAGAAAGTTTAGGGGCTAATTTGTAAAAAAAGTGAAAAAATTTGTTTAAACGTATATGCTTGGGTGAAACACACCTGCACCTTCAAGAGTGTATTTTATGCATTTATCAAGTTAAAATACATTTTTTTTGGAGTCTTTTGTAATTTTAAGAAGTTTAGGGACTTTGTGTAAATATTGAAAATTTTATTCTAGGGGCAAAAGAAAGTGACAGAATCTTGCTCGTAATTTTCTATTTGATTTTTTTTTTGTGATTTTTTTTATTTATTTGATGCTTGATTTATGGTTTAATTATGTAGGGACCAATTTGTAATTTTAAGAAAGTTTAGGGACTATTAGGGAAATCTAGCATTTTTAGGTCAAAATGGTCATCTCTAGCATGAAATCATCCACTTAGATTATTTTAGATATTTTTAGCATTCCATTGGTCCTCCGATAGGGTGCTAAAAATATTAAAACCTTTCATATTCTTTCAGTTCTCCATTGGGATATGAAATGCAATTTTTGAAATTTTAGGGACTTAATGACATTTTTTCATTTTAGGTTACTTTAAAATCTAAATCACCCATTTAGGTATTTGGGCCAAAAAAATATTTTTAGCATTTTTAGTCAATTTAGGACTAATACTTAATCTTGAGAAATTTAGGGACCCATTAGTAATTTTTGTACTTTAGGTCATTTTTATCATCTAAATTACATATTTAGAGTAAAAATCATAATTACTTGTCTTTTCATGTTCTTTAGGGTTGCCGGGATACTTTCACGTTGAAGGTATACTTGAGGGATAGTTGGTGATTTCCTTAGAACAAAGTCTTAGGATGTCATCGGGATGTTTTTATGCCAATGATGTACATCTAGGATAGGTTCACTTTTTTATAATTCCTTTTATATCCTTTAGGGTTGTCGAGATACTTTTACATCATAGGTACACCCTAAGGGCATTTTGGTAATTTTTCTCAAGCTGAGTCCTAGATAGTCATTAGGATGCTTTCATGCCAAAGATGTACATTTAGGATAGGTTCATTTTTTTATAATCCTTTTCATGTCCTATAAGGTTGCTGGGATACTTTCAAGTCAAAGGTACACCTCAAACCTTAAGGGTAATTTGGTAATTTCCATTTAGCCAAGTCTTAGATAGTTATCAAGATGCTTTTATGCCAAAGATGTACATTTAGGATAGGTTTACATTTTTATCATCATTTTCATGTCCTTTAGGGTCGCGGACATACTTTCATGTCAAAGGTATACCTTAGAGGTATTTTGGTAATTTCCTAAAATTGAGTCCTAGGTAGTCATCAGGATGCTTTTATATCAAAGATGTATATTTATGACAGGTTCACCTTTTTATAATCCTTTTCATGTCCTTTAGGTTTACCAGGATACTTTCACGTCCAAGATATAGCTGAAAGGCATTTTGGTAATTTTGCATAAAACCAAGTCCTCTATGATTACTAGGATACTTTCATGTCAAAGGTACACATTAGGAATAGGTTTGTCATTTTAGATTGTTATCGAGTCTTCTGATGTTCTATAAATATTTTTAATAAAATATAATTTTTTTTAAAAAATTAAGGCAATGCATCCAAGTTAAAATAATACGTGGAGTTTCTCCCAAAATATGAGAGGGGCTCTACGGATTATCTAATAAAGAGATATCCTTTTCAAGGTGAAAATCGAGATTTTTGTAAATTTCAAAAAAATAAAATCTTTCACATTCCTCCGGCCCTTCAGCGGGATGCGAACGATGTTTTAAATTTTAAAATCTTCTATGTTCCTTTGGTTTTCCGTTAGGGTACAAAAGAGAATGATAAAAAGCTTTCATGTTCCACTAGTCCTTTGGTGAAATGCGTTAGAGATTTTGATTTTTAAAATTAAAAAAAAAAAACTAATTTTTTGATAGTGAATAATAAATTTGTTTCATAAATGATAAAAAGCTTTCATGTTCCACTAGTCCTTTGGTGAAATGCGTTAGAGATTTTGATTTTTAAAATTAAAAAAA
>JBBYHK010000007.1:6829171-6842393 GCA_038382065.1 Adansonia grandidieri | reverse complement strand
TGCCATGCTGAGCAGGGAGGCAGAAAGGCTATGACAGCCTATAGCTGGAAATATGCTTGCCATGCCTTCTTACAACCATATATTTTATGAAAGTGGCGCTTGACATTAGCTATTTGGGCTTTCAAAATTGGTCTAAATCCGATCATAAGCCTATAGTCAAGGTTTGCAATGTCTTTAATAGCTTCTTGGTGTGAAAAACATGTTTGAATCAGATTTTGAAGGCTAAAAAGTGTCCAAACTCGGCAAAAATGCCTTAGTGTATCGATACAAAACATGTTGTATTGATACATAAGGTACTTTTTACCCAGGAATATTGATACAATAAGTTGTGTGTCGATACTAAGAATAAAAAATATTTCTAGTCTCGAGACTTAAAGACCTATATCAATACTCCATGGATTTGTATCGATACTCATGCTTGGGTATTGATACATTTTGCCAAAACTCACAACTTTAGCTATTGTCAAGGTCTGTATCGATACAAACAGACATCGATACCATACCATTTTGTATCAATACTACATGCGAAAATTCAAGTTTTTGGCGACATAAAGGCCCTATATCAATGCTTGTGCACCAATACAGCTTATGCGTACCTGTGGCTTCTTGAGTTACCTCAACTCAGTCATAAACAATGGGAAATTGATCCACGTATTCATCTAAATAACCTTGGTGACACAAGGAAAAATGGCCTTTGATTTCTCATTTTTATATTTTCCTTTACAGCTTATAGGTATTTCAGACCTTCTTAAAAAAGTGTTTGCTTGATGCTATGTCACCTAATAGTGATTGGTGACATGGCACCCAGTAATCTTTCCCTAGTTTTATTTTTTTTATCATTGTTATCATCCTTTAATTGAGTTTTAGGGTGCCAAAAGTGGGCCAGACAAAATGAGGTGTCTATAGGTACCTTATCAGTTCCTTTTGAACTTAAGGAACAATTCGAGAATCTTTTTAGATGTCTGACTCGAACTTTATGTAATGAACCATAAGGGTTTCACCTAATTAGAGCCATACGTTATTTTAGAGGTTACCAAACTAGGTACAAATGGGGAACATTTCTATCGTTCCCTTTTTATTTTATGTTTGGAGCATGTAAATCAGGTTATGATAATCGAACATCATTATTTGTGGTAAGATTTTTATTGTACCTTAGAAGGTGCTATCGTTGTTTTAATTCAGATATAAAGTGATGATAAATAAACATTGTCACTTATAATGCAATTGTTTCTTTTTACCTTGTAAGCCATTGTATGGTCTTAACTACACAGACTAGACTTATAGGTTAGATGGTGATATTCATACATCATCGCCAGTGACAAGGCTTTTTTATATACCCCAATAGGTGTAATGCCCAAAATGGTTCACTTAGGGTAAATTTTTTTTCACTTGAATTATTAATTTCTTATGCTAACCTTTTTTCCTCTATACACAAGGTAATGATGAACAAACATGGTGCTGCCTATAACAGGATTGATTATTTTAAGGTACAATAATGCCTTTGTTTTACATTTTAGGGCAATCTTTCTTGACAATAGTCCTTTTTTATATATTGTTTACATCATTTTGTTACAAACTCTCCCTTGACATCACATTGATTTCATCTTTGCAAGGTAAAATAAAGGTTTTCTCAGATTTGAGAGTAATCTAAAGAATTTTGTTTCAAATCTAAAGTGTCAAGACAATCAAATGTTATTGACAATCAGAGATCATTTTTAGCATGCCTAGAAAGGATGGAGGCAACCTAATGTGAAACACAAGAAATATTAATGAAACAGCAAGAGCAGATGTAAGCAAAATCTCTAAGTAATTGAAATAGTAATGGCAAGAAGGAAAGAGTTTGAAAATGTAAATTTAAGAAATCAAGGGAATAACTCTAATACTGTTATTAGCTCATCCAAGGCAAAAAGGTAACCATCGATGGAATGAATGATTGTTAAAGGGAAAGTGTCTAAAAATATAAATTAAAGGAATTAAAGGAATTATCCTATACTATGGTCGGTTTATCTAGGGTAAGAAGGTAACCCTTATTTTGGAAAACTTTTCTCTCTAAATTGACATCATTTTATGAAGCATTCATATTAAGTATTCCGCTAAGATAAGAACGTTTTTTTTTAAAAAAAAAATTTCAAATACATGATGATGAAAAGACTCGAGAATACTAATGATTGATCTTGAAAATAAACTTGTATCCTTGCATTTATTTTCTTGTAAATAAAACCATGATCATTTTAAAGACACAATATTTCAGGGAAGTAACTTTAAAAGTTCCAAAACCATCATTCTCTAGGCAAAGAGCAAAAACAAGAAAAACCGTAGGTATCACCTATGGGAATTATTGAAATTTCGCAAGGAAAAAACATTTTGAAGAAATTTAGGGACACCCTAAAATCCCTAAGTACCTTAGGTTGTCAACCTTCAATTGTATAGATTGGCTTCAAAAATTAAATCCATCATCTTTCCAACTTGACCTTTTGTTCCTAAACTTTTCCTAGTTAGTTTGGATACCTATCAAAATGCTAATAGTTAGGAGACTTAAGGGAACACTGAATTTGTTCCAAGTTTTAAGATTTTTCTCGTTTCCAAAATTAGAAGTTTTCTACTCCAAAAATTTTTTGAGAAGATTTTTTTCGAGTTTATAATTTTTAGAATTCAAATATTATTATTTAGTTCATATTAAATTAGGTTTTCAAAATTCATTTTATTTTATAAGTTTTGCATTTTCATTCAAATTTTTTCTCGTTTTCAAAATACTGAGTTTTCTACTTTGTAATTTTATCTGGGAATTTTTTTGAATTTATAATTTTTAAAATTCTTCAAATATTATTGTTTAATTCATATTAAATTAGTTTTGCAAAATTTGTTTGATTTTTATGAGTTTTGCATTTTCTATTAGTTTTTCCCTATTTTTAAAATACGAAGTTTCTACTTCGTAATTTTTTTAATATAACGATGCAAATATTAAGTATAAAATAAAACATATGCTGTGGATGATGTGGAAATTAAAACTCTATTTGATCTTCCTCATGCCTTAAGAAAAATCACTCCCATTTTTAATCCTTTTACAACATCTTTCCCTATTGTATTTCCAAATTCTCAATGTCAAATTTTTATTTTAGCTTCTCCTTCCTATGGGTTAGGTCCTTATTGCCTTTTAATTTGAAAAACCCTTTTTTTTTTTTATAGCAGCTGTTCAAGTTTTTCAAAACAATTTTTTTTTAAATGTATTTTATTTAAAATCTTTAAGTTAAAAACAGGTGATATGCAAGTCCCTTGAATATTAATGATCTTCTATTGAAAAATTTCCCAAATCATGATCTGGGTGTAGACACTTAATTTTGTCTAGGTACCCTTTCTCGACAATCCAAAATATCTGAGACTAAACGCGTAGTTGCCATCAAGGTGAAATGAACAATTTCAAATCCTATTGAGTTGTACTTAAATGATCGTAAGGGTACGTGACAAAATTAGTACCATTTCAAGGATTGTACATAATAAATCTCAGATGAAAAGACAAACATCAAGGTAAAAAACTATCTTTTCATTTTATACTTGTAAAATTTTAAAATTTATTTCTACAGATATTATCACGGTCAAATTTCTTATTTTTAGGAATTTTTTGAGAATTTTCATTAAATTGGGAAATTTAACCGTTGTATATTTTTACCGATACTAATTTGGTATTTATGCCAATATACACTCCAAAAAATTAGAAATATTTAAAGACAAATTCATATTGACATTTTTTTTACCACGAGGTATCAAGTTATCGATTTTGGAACTTAAATTTAAATTTTTCATAGTACCACGAGTATCATACTTGTCAAAATTTTTGGTAAAAATTGTTTCAAATTTCTAATTTCCACTTTATTATTTTTATAAATTAACATTTTAATTAATGTGTTGGATGAAATCCATTTTTGTGAAGTTTGAACATATTTTAGGATTTTCCCTTTTTTTTTTCTATTCTATAAATTTTTTTTGAAAGATTTTTCTAAGTTCATAATTTTTAAATTCTTCAAATATTATTATTTAACACTTATTAAATCAGTTTCCAAAATTCAATTTATTTTCTGACTTTTGGTTTTTTTTAGGATTTTTCAGAATATAGAGTTTTCTACTTCGCAAATTTTTTTTGAAATTTTTTTTGAAGTTTATAATTTTTAAAATTCTTAAATATTATCATTAAATTTATATTAAATCAGTTTTTTAAATTTTAATTTATTTTATGAGTTTTAGTTTATTTTTAAAGTCTTTCCGTTTCTAAAATCTAGAGTTTTTCACTTCGTAATTTTTTTTAAGATTTTTTTGAGTTTATAACTTTTAAAATACTTCAAGTATTATTATTAAATTCATATTAAATCAGTTTTTCAAAATTTAATTTATTTTGTAAGTTTTAGTTTTTTTTTTTTAGAATTTTTTCTGTTTTTAAGATACAGAGTTTTCTATTCCATAAATTTTTTCAATAGGACTTTTTTGAGTTTATAATTTTAAAATTCTTAAATTATTTTTTTTTTAAATTCATAATAAATCAGTTTGTGAAAATTCAAATTATTACAGAGTTTTCTATTCCATAAATTTTTTCAATAAGATTTTTTTGAGTTTATAATTTTAAAATTCTTAAATTATTATTTTTAAATTCATAATAAATCAGTTTGTGAAAATTCAAATTATTTTATAAGTTTTGTATTTTTTTCTTATATAATAAATTTTCTTTGTAAGGGTTTTA
This sequence comes from Adansonia grandidieri, assembly GCA_038382065.1. NCBI lineage: Eukaryota > Viridiplantae > Streptophyta > Magnoliopsida > Malvales > Malvaceae > Adansonia > Adansonia grandidieri. The sequence continues at coordinate 6,837,664 of JBBYHK010000007.1, read as the reverse complement.
CTCGTAAAATTTTACGAGTTTGGAATTTTAGTAGTTTTTTTGTTGAATATTCACATTGATTTTGTTATTAGATTAAATTAAGTTGATCATGTGAAATTTTATTTCAAATATGTAATTTTTAATTTTTACAATTTAATCCTTCTCATTAATTTTTATGGCATAATTTTGCATATTATAAAAATATCTTCCAAAAATTTTTGGAATTGATGAGGTCATGCATGACACCATCCATAAGTTGACAAAATTAATTAATTTAAATCAAAACATTTAATTAATAAAAATCAAATAAATATTAAATATAAAAATAACCAAAAAAATGATAAAAGGCCATTTGGCCAAGAAGATTGGGCAACTCTCCCACCTTGAAAAACAATGAGAGAAGTTTTCACAAATAGCTAATGATTTCTATAGTGAAATTTAGCCATTTTTCTTATAACTTTTCAAGAATTTTTAAGTTTTCAAGCCTTTCAATGTAATTTCATGTAGAAATCTAGTAATTTTTGCTTATCTCCATCATTTTTTCTTTATTTTTTTTGAGTCAAAATCATGTTAAGCTCATGGATTTTCATCATGTTGAAAGGCTTACATGTTAACAATGAACAATGTTCTATATATTTGTTGTTATATTTAATTTCTTTAGCAAACCCTATTTTTTCTAAATATTGTTGTTGCTGATGAGGTATTAGTTTTTTTTTTTGTATACATATGTTTATGTTTATATTGTTTTTCTTAATATTTTCATGTTAGTATGTTGATTTAAATATTTATGTCATTTTTTATGATTTTATTTTTGTATTTGAGTTTGGTGATATTTATTCATGGTTATTTTCATGATTTTGTATTACAAAATGTTGATGCATGCTCACTTTCACCTTTGCCAAATTTAATAGAAATTTTTTATAATGATTTTATGCTTATTTTTGGGTTGATTTTATGGATTTTTTATGTTGTTTTGCAATAATAAGAAATTTAGAGATTAAATTACAAAAATTTTAAATTATTTCATATATTATCTTTGCTAGGCCAAATCTCCTTAGCATCATGGAAGGAGTATCTTAGGCATTTTCAAACATTTTACACCATTTTAGGGCCATTTTGTAATTTTAAAAAGTTCAGGGAGGAATTTGCAAAAATGTGAAAAAAATTGCTTTGTGGCCATAGGTTTTTGACTGAATCATTTTCATGACTATTGGTATGGTTTTTGTGATTTTCCATGATGTATTTGGTATTTATTTATGACTTTTTATTATGTAAGGACTAAATTGCAAAACAAAAAATTTTGTTTCAAGGCCATCCATGCTTGGCAGATTGTTTGTGGATACTTGTGAAAGTGCTTTCATGTTTATTTTGATATGTATGAATATGTTTTAAGCATTTTCCATCATTTTGTGGCTATTTTATAATTTTAAAAAGTTTAGGGGTTCATTTAAAAAATTATAAAATTTTTGTTTTAAGGCCATAGGCACTTGGCTGAATTTATTATATGGCCTTTGGTATTCCATAATTTTCTGTGATGAATTTTGTGTTTAATTATGATTTTTGTTTTATATAGGGATTAAATTGCAAAGTTAAAAAAATTTACGGACCATTTAGAAAAACTTTGCATTTTAGAGTTAATGTGATATTTTTGACATTTTAAAAATATTTCTAACATTCTTATGGCCTTCCATAGGGGTGTAGAAATTGTTAAAACTTTTTGTATTTTTTTCATTTTTTTTGTTAGGGTAAGAAATACAATTTTGAAAAGTTAAGGGGCCTCCTAGCAATTTTTGGATTTTAGGTCACTTTTGATGTCTAAGTTACCCATCGAGGGTATTATTGTCATTTCATATCATTTGTGAGTCTTTTAGGTTATCTGGACGCTTATAGGTTGAAGGTACATTATAAACGTATTTTAGTAATTTTCTTGGAATGAAGGCCTATATGATTTTCGAGATGCTTATAGGTCAAAACTGTACAGTAGAAGTAGGTTCATTGTTCATGATGTCTCCAGCCCTTGAGGTTATTGAGATACATATACGTCAAAGGTATGCCCTAGAAGTATTTTAGTAATTTACCTAGAGTCGAATTCTTTTTAATCACCAAGATACTTATATGTTGAAGGTGTGTAATTAGGATAGGTTCATCTTTTATCAAGTATTTAGCCCTCTAGGTTACTAGGATACCTAGATGTCGAAGGTAGACTTTAGGAACATTTTGGTAATTTATGTTAGATAAAGTCCTATGTGATCACCGGGATACTTCTACGTCAAAGGTGTATAGTAAGAATAAGTTCATTTGGCTATGCACTTATAGAATATTAAGGTAACGGGACACTTATATGTCGAAGGTACTCTTTAGGGTTAATATATTTTAGAATCCTGTCCTTTAGAGTTACTGGGATACTTCTACATCAAAGATGTACTTTAAGGGACATGTTGGTCAAATCGACCAAATTTAGATCCTTAGACTCGAGTTTAGTACATTTTATCTAAATCAGGTCTTTGGATAATTTCTAAATATTATTAAAAAATTGGAAATTTGGCAAATTAAGGCCAATGTGTCCTATGTTAAAATAGTACATGGAATTTCTCCCAACATATGGGAGAGGTTCTATGAATTATTTTATTAATGAGATATCCTTTTCAAAATGAAAATAAAGATTTTTTTCAATTTCAAAAAAATAAAACCTTTTGTTTTCCTCTGGTCCTTAAGCGGGGTACAAAAGATATGTTGATTTCTTTAAAACTTTTCGTATTCCAACAACTCTCAAGTGGGGTACGAAAGAGAATGATAAAGGCTTTCGTGTTCTTCTGGTTCTTTAAAAGGGTGTGAAAGATATTTTGATTGTAAAAAAATATTAAAATCTCGATTTTCTTATTTGAAAGAATAAATATATTTCATAAAATTTTATTTTTGCAATATGGGAATTATAATTAAATATCAAATATTAAAATTGAAAAAAAATCAAATTTTATGTTATTGCGTAGATTAATAAGGTATCGATTACTGGGCATCGTGAAAAGGTCAATCCTTACTTGTGATTGTAACTGAGTCTTGGACCCTTTTCTGCAATCTCTGGTATGAGTGCAGACCTTAGAGTTTGTTTTTGTGGGTTTTGTAACCTTAGAAATATAATCTTTGGTAGGTGACCAATCTTACCTAGCCTAAAATAGATTAGCGCAACTCTAGAAAAATAGTCGTTTCGTGATGACTATTTAGAGTTAAGTTGAGTGAGCGATTGATCACAACAACTCAGTCCCTAGACATGAAAAATATAAAATAATAAAATAATAATGATATAGCCCCTAAAATATAAAAAATGATAATATATGAACATATATAGGAATAAGGGGTACATCTGCCATTTTAAGTCGGGCTAGTTAAGATTTGTAACCAAGCCATGTTGCGATAGCTTGGTGACTTCGCTAGGGACAAGTTAGAGAGTCAGGCCTAAAATTAATTAACTGTTAATAAAATTTTGATTAATTCGGTTTCAACCAATATTTAACTATAATTCTTGGTATTTTCAAAAATTTGTTTGATTTATATGGAAATTTTGATATATAATATTCATATTTTTTACTAAACTTTTTTGTTTCCCTTGCAGCATTATTTTTTTAGGGAATTTAGGATGAAGGTTTTAACATTTTTGAAAGTGTCAAGTCATAAAAGGTAAGTTGTTCCCCCGCATACACTGTGCACATTCATATGCATTAGATTCTTTTCCTCATATATGGAGGGGGGATAAGTAAATAGCTTTGACTTCTGAGATGTTAGCCTTTGTTTGGCTAGTGAAAAGCCTATTCTTATGCCTACCCGAGATGTTAGCCTTGTTATGGACATGGAAGATATGCCCACTCGAATTAAACCATTTCTGACATCAACCCCTGATGGGCAAGGATTAGGGTACCTTGTTAGTTCTTTCTGGACTTAGGGAACAATTTGGAAACCATTTAGATATCCAACATGAACCTCATAAAATGAACTATAAGAGCCTTACCTAATTAGAGCCATACCCGATTCTAGAGGGTACCCTATTTGGTACACATTGGGTAGCGCCTTTAACCCTTGACTCCTTTAATTTGATATTAAAAAGTATATGATGTATTATTATGATAAATTTTACTTTCATTTATTTTTCTCATTAATTGGTTATGATATCCATATTCTGTGAAAGCTTGTAAATTCATTCATGCATTTCTTTTTATATTTGTAAGTTTAACATTTTTATTTGTTTGCATGCTTATGCATTCATAATTTCTACAATATACTAAAAATTGTTTCATTTATTCAATTTTGAAGGATCAAAGCATGGATGATCAGTTAGAGCTAAGAATCAGCATATTGGGATCCATCAGAGGAGTGTATAGAAACAAAATTCAAACAATGCAAAATCAGTTGGATGGATTGATAAATAGGGTTGAGAAATTGGAGGGAGTAGTCAAAGAAATAGTCTATGAGATTTAAAAGAATTACGGGGGCATTCTATAAAAGAATAGTAATAAGTTCAAAGGAAAGGTTTAAGATCTACTCGAAACTCGCGTAATGTAAATTAAACCAAAGTTAGATGAGGCTATTAAATTCCCATTGCGTTGTGGGAAGCACTAAAAGGCCAAGGAGCAATGAAGTAGTTATGGAGGGAACTTTTTGGGCTTTTTGCTCGGTTTTGTAAATATAGATTTAAAAAAATGATGATTAGGATTTTGGAAAATCTCTTACAAGTACTAACATAGTTAGAAAAATGAAGTATTTGCAAAAGCAATCCATTTTGGTTACTTTTGGATATTGTAAATATGGTTTTACATAATGGATAAATCGAAAATATCGGTTCATGAAATTATGATATTGAGTTATGATTTGAATTCTTCAATAATTTCCATGTTCAATATTTAATCAGTTGTTTAGTCTCCGATTCATACCATTGAAGATTATCTTATACACTTATTCCTTCATACATTTGTTCATTTATTCATTTTATCAAAATTTTCATTCAATGGTATTCATACTAAGATAATAATAAAGATTAATGTTAATAAGATACATACATATTCCCGCAGATTAATTTAATTTATTTTTTCCATTTAATGTGAAAAATATGCAATCATGAGATAGAAAAAGGAGACATTACTCGACAAGACAAGTGGAAATGAGTCTAGAACAATGAAGAAAAATAGAAGCCTTCAATACCTAAAGCCATATAAGTAAGTAAAAATAGAAAATGGAGGAAAAGTCTACACAAAAGCAATGCCTTGACCATATAGGTTTACAAATAATCCTGTATCATACCAATACTTCTGCCAGGGATGTGAGGAAGTATAGGTTGAAAGAAAATTACCTCAAAATACTCAATCTTTGGGGAGCTAATCCTACAATGCATATTCATGCTGATTAAGGGGCAACAGGTAGCATATGTGGGACGAGAGAGTGATTCCATCAATAAATGCCAATGAGTCATAGCCAATGGAAGCTAGGACAATAGTGAGTTGAGAAAATAAGGAAATTTATTTGGATTGTGTCCTCAACCTTAGTCTTTTATCATTCAATGGTCTCAGCAAGATTATCATCTTATCCCATAACTTTTTACGTGAAATTTTTCAATTCAAAGAGTAAAGGGACCCGAGAAGCAGTTTAGGAAGAAAAGAAAGAAGATGAATATGTACCATGTTTCACCATTTTTCTACATCAAGCTTTTTCCTCCTAGAATCATATGATCTCTGTTATCCCAATAAAGCCTGGAAACCCCCTATCCAAAGTGGTATAATACAAGTGTCAGGGTGCAACATTCTTTTGTCTAAAGATTTCATCAACCAATGCATGCTATTCAACATGAAGATAATTTGGAGTATTTAGCATGGTTGACTGAGGAATCATAGGCTACTGTAAATTTTGATTTGAATTGCTTGGATGATTACTTACCATGCCATGAGCTTTTGGATTAATCCTCTTTGCTAAAGAATTCAGTAAAGAATCATATAATGGTTGCCCTCACAGCATGATTGAGATGATAGTAAATAACCATGCATCTTGTGGACTTTTTGACTTTGAAAACTTAGAGTTCGATATGTTCCACTAGCTGATTTATAATTCAGTCATCAAGGATACCAATATAGACAAAATTTGAAGTTGGTGGAGGCTTATCAAGGATGATTTGCCTAAGGGTCATCGACCTTACAGTAGTATGCCAATCAGGGGCAATTTTTCTCTTAACTTTAGAATTTTATATTGCTTTTTAGAAACTACGAGTTTTGAAATGAATTTTGGTTTGTAAATAGTATACATACTGTCATCGCCTATGAATTTTGTTAATAATGTTTCCAATATCTAAGATAATAAGAACATTTTAAAAAAATTTTCTTTGGTAGATGATCACCATTAGATTGAATCTTCTCAGTAAGGTCATTTAGCTCCATATATATATGATTATTTTAGACATTCAACCATAGACCTTTCACAACCATAGACTTACACACCCACATGTTCTTTTCTATGGATTTCTTGAAGATTAAACTAATAAGTTATGCTCCTAAAATATTTTAGGTGTTGATAGTTTGGCATGTGTTAAAATAATGATAGTAGTACCAAGATCTGCCACTTTGATAACCTTTTGCCATGACTTTCTTGACGCTCTTCCAAATCCTTGATTTAGGAAAAATAAGAGTACAGATAAGCCAAAAACACCTTTCCTTTTCGGATGAAATCTTTTCAACTCAATGCTCGATAAATAAAATTTAAAATCCAAATTTCCCTGCCAATTCAATTTTCTCTTAAAAGCTCAACCAAGCGTTGGTGGCTATGAAGCTGATAATGTTGAAGGGCATTCTTAAGCCTTAAAAATTGAGTGCAACATCATATTATTAAGGTGCTCAAAATGATTTTAGAAATAAAACAACCTTTTTTTCTAGTAAAATGCTTGACAGTTCAAATGGCTTTGTTTAAAATGAAAAATGGCCTTGTTTGAAATGAAAAATGACCTTTTTTCTCTATCTTTAAATATAGAAAATTATCCTTTTACAATCCCTTTTGAGCTTCATAATTTGTTTTTTTCTTTGAACCCTAATCAAGGATCACCCTCTACACTGGGGAAAATGAAGCAAAGCTTTAAAATCAAAAAGAGTAAATTTTGTCTTAAAGTTACAAAAAGAATTAGTTTCTTGTCATGACAAAGTAAAAAATCAAACAAAGTTCAAGAAAATTTAGGTTTCAAGTTTAAATATTCAAAGTAAAAAAAAAATAAAGGAAGTTCAAATTTCAAGTTTTTCAAAATAAAAAAATAAATGAAGAAAGTTCAAATTTCAAATCCCTTCAAAATGAAGAATGAACAGGCAAAAAGTAAATGAAGAAATGTAGATATGTTTCACCTTGGAAGACATGTCGGTTCAAGTTTTGTTGAAAAAAAGTGATCCTTGATTTAATTACCCTTGAACATTTCATTTAGGCCTATTTATCTTTTTCTTTTTAAACCCTAAACCATGGCCTGCATTATGTACTTATAAAGTTTATTTTGATCAAACATAGCTATCTGAGCTATCGGGACATTTCTCGGAAGCTCTTTGTAAATTCATCTTTTTGAATGATTTTTGAGTCCTTAATAACATGATTGGGCAATCTTAAAGGCCTCAAATTGCTCTTAGATTAACATCAATGAGGAAAAAACCCTTCCATGCTAATTTAAAAATCATTTCGAACCTTTGGAAATTTTATGACATCGATAAAAGGTTGAATCAAATGCCTTAACACTGATTCCTTTTAAAATAAACTTCCAAAATTTTTGTACTCACCCTTGGAAATTGATGCCTACTAAAGGCTTTTCAAATTAACCCTTGGAGAATTAGTGTTTACTAGCATTAGTTTGACGCCCCTCGAGCTATTGTATTTGAAGATTAAAGGATGTTATAACTTGATTGTTTACTTTTCAAGGAACTCCTATGAAATGAACATCCACCTAAATTTGGTCTTGATTTACCTTGACCTTGTTAAATCAATTTCTTCTAGACAAATTTTAGCAATGCCACCCCATTTGTGCCTTTAAATTCATTTATTCATCACATCCAAAGATGTCTTGAATGGTGATCATTGATCACAAGAAAATATTTAACATCATTATTAAAATAGAATATCCATTATCTTTGATATTGATAAATCCATGGTTAAAATGATTTCAAAATTTTCATAGATTTTGATCAAGTAAACTTTTTTCCCTAGGTTAGAATAAAAATGTGATCTCATTCCATAAATCTTGGAATTTTGATGCATTACGATACTTTTCATCATTTCAATAGAAGTTTGCGAACATGCCTTGAGCAAATACTTATCAAATTGCATAAACCAAATCTTTAGATCAATGAACAGTAACTTGATATTTAATATTTGATGACTTTTCAGGTAAGATTGAATCATTCTCTAAAGAAATTTGTTGCCTTTTCATGCGATCTTATGGTCAAATAGGTGAAAAAGGCTTTGAAAAAGCTTCGACTGTGATATTCGAAGCATTCAAAAATGTTTTCAAAGCTT
>JBBYHK010000007.1:6776992-6817562 GCA_038382065.1 Adansonia grandidieri | reverse complement strand
ACGTTAAAATAGGGAAGAAGGGGAGTCCAAAGTGGCTGCTCAAAGAAAAAGGCTAAAGTTTAAAGCTTTTGGTATATTGTCTCCCTTTACTTTACTTATTTTCTTCTTTTCAGTATTTTGCATCATCCTAATGACCTTTTTTATGTTACCATGACCATTCTAAGATTACCATGCATTATTGTGGTTTACTTGTGGTAGTGTTACAATTTTGATGATTATCTTGATGCCTTGATGTTGCTTAGATGGTCAAACATGCCATGTTTTATTTTCACCATCACAACAGTCCTTGTTCGTGCATTTTTTGTCCTGTTTCATCCAGCTTTACATGTTCAACTCATACTTGAATGTTCACACTAACATGTCTTGAGCATATTCATGCATTTTCTTGCATAGGTTTCATTGAGCAAAATGTCATCTTGACAATTCCAACATGTTTTTCCTAGTTTAAACATGTTCATATCAATTTCATTGTATGATTCTTGATGTCATTTATGAAGTTAATATGTCTATGTATCCTTTTTACTTATTTCCTTCCATTTTGCCATTTTTCTTACTAAAACGTCATTTTTTTCTTAACTATGTCATCTATGTTCATCTTCATGCATATCATATTTTGTTCTTAACATGTTCATCAAAATATTTGCTTGTTGACTGCAAAAACCTAATTTCAAAAAACCCCCAGGTTAAGTTTATACTACCTCGAATAGATGAAGACTAGCATGGATATAATGCCTTCCTAAATTAATCCTTCATTCTTAGGGATAAATCAAGCTTTTTAGGTCTAGATTCATGGCTAAATGAACTCAAAAATGTTATTTTTCAAAAAAAAAAAAACCCTTTCTTTGTTAAAAATGTTAAACCCTAATCTCAAGTTTAGTACCCTCATTAATGGCATGGTCAAAATGTTTTTCATCGTTTCAAACTACTCTATGATTATGGAACGAATTTTTGAAGCCCATTTCATGTATTCCTTTCCATCATAGACATTCAAATGTCTTTGGCTCGATTAGTCTTAAGAAACCCAAAAATACCAAAAAAAACTCCCTTATTATTGCTCTGGCATCACTATGCTTACCACTTAAAAAATTATTTTCAAGCCCAAAGACATTTTTATGGCATTTTTAATATTTTTCTCTCAAAGAGCATCAAATTACCTTTTCAACGGTGCCTTGCTTGCCTTCAGATCATACTAGATGAAAGGGTTATGATTTTTTTAGCTTTTGCTATTAGAATCCCTAAAACCAATGAACTTCTTTCTGTTTGGGCCATTTTGACCTAGCAGATGATTTTTATGAACTTTTTAAATATTTTTCTAGAAATTTTGTAAAATTCTCTTTCTAGAGAGGTACCATTTGTTATTTGATGATACCAAATAAGTTCGAGATGTTTTCCAAAGCCTAGCATACCTTTCCCCTACACATGCTACCAATGTCGAAACAAACCCAACTTTAAAAATTAATGTTGCCTAGAAAATGATTTTCTAGGATTTTTGGAATATTTTTATGGTAATCTTCATCGAGTCACTTTTCCAAAAGGTATCTTATTTATCCCCAAAAGCTTTTAGTTGAACCCAAAATAAATTTGAAAAAGAAGATAACATGGTGATGTCCATTATTTTGGGAATTAAAATTAGCCTAATCTCCCAAACCACCTTTATCAAGATGTTTAAACATCTTGATGTGCATTCGATTGATTCTCCATGGAGTCATATACTGCAAACAAGTGCTTTATTCTCGAATCAAGGCTAAAACAAAAATATAATTTTATTTAAATTCATGGTTTCTATTTTTCAAAATACTTTTTCACCCAAAATATTCTTTTTCTCCATTAATATCAAAATTTTCATCAATGGGGATACTCTAACCCCACCTCTTCGAGGGGATATTCCAACCCTCTTTTCATTTAAAACTCAAATTTGCTCTCTCTGGAGTTTTTTAGGATTTCTAATCAAAACCTTCTTTAATATCAAAATTCTCGTCAAGTGGCATACTCTAACGCACTTTTTCGAGGGGATACTCTAAGCTTGTTTTTCATTCAAAACTTAAATTTTCTCTTTCCTACACCTTTTTAGGACTTATAATCAAAATTTTTAAACATATCTAAAATTTTCACCTTTAGGGATTTTCTAATCCCACCTCTCAAGAAGATACTCCAACCTTCATTTCAAATTTCACTCAATATCTAAATTCTCTCTCAAATATCCTTAGGTTTACTAATCAAAATCTCATTTTTCAATCCCTCAAGTTACCACTAAATCCAAACGCAACTCAAAATTGTCATTCTAGTTATTCCTCAATAATCGAAGATAATTATGAGATACACACTTTGATTGTCCTTCACTTTTATGTTTTTTATGTGTTTATTTTTATCCAATGTTATTATATTCTTTTTCGTCTTACTAATACATTTCCCCTTATAATAACCATTGTGTATTCATATTTTAAAAATTGTTTTTAAAATTACAAGGCAACATTCCACGTCAGTATCTCTCCATGCTGACATACAAATATCCAAAATTTCAAAATTTAGTTTAAAAATTATTTTCATAAAATATCCCTATGTTCCCTACACCTCTATGGTGCATGGAAGATCTAAATTTTCTTTCAAAACCCCAGTATATAATTTTCACAAAAATGCATGCATTGATGAATATTATATAGGAATAATGATATAGTGGAATTAACTAAACTGAAATCAAAGTAGGTATTGATTTTAGGCATTACGAGGGTGCTAATCCTTCACCACACTAACCAATTCTCAAACCCAATTAATGAATCTTTGGACTTTGCAGACCTTGAAATTGTTGTTTCGAGTTTTGTGACTTGGAATATTGTTTTTAATAGGCATCTGATCATGCCTAGCTCAAAATGATTGGTGGTGACTTCAAATTTATGGCTACCTCATAATAGCCTTCGAAGACTAATTGGATGAGCAATTTACCTGATGGTCTTTTTTCCTTTCATATTATTATGTGTAAATCAAATTTTGATCAAGGGATAACCTAAAAGCTCCAACCAATATACCCACATCATATTTTTTCAAGTCATATGCACTACCTTCAGATTGTAAAAAGGGGTACATAGCGATAGCTTGGCAACTCCATTAGAGAAGACTTGGAGAGTTAGGCCTACGACTAGCTATGTTTCGCTTGATTATTAGTTTTTCAGTTTTCATCATTATTTAGATATAATCCCCTTTTATCTTTATCTTCTAACCTTTTACCTTTTATGGTTTTCTTTTATGATTATCAGGGACTACTCGGTTCCCTAATAGATTTCAATTCAAATAACTATGGCAATATACAGGTAAAACAAAAGGTTTGATTGTTTTCTCGACACATACTGTGCATATGCATTTGCATTAGGTTCCCACCAAACTCCATGGTGAGGTTAGCATGTTAAGTATTATGAGGAAATAAGATATCTGCCTTCGTGAGTACCTTTCCATATAGGCATAGCAAGATCTTCTAGGGTGTAAATTGCCTATGTTTGTCGTGTGTACCCCTCCATATTTGCATAAAGAAATACATTCACTGGATTGAACTTATTCCACCAAACTCAAAATGGCTTAGGATCAAGGTGCCTTGGCTGTCCATACTAGACAGAGAAGTGAGTCGAGTACCAATTTAGGCTTCAACTCAAACCATATAGTAAACTTTAAGAGCTAAGCCATGTCAAACCATATGAGAGTGTTGCTAAAATAACCCAAAAAGTAATGTCATTTGGGGAAACAATTCTCACTATTACTCTTGCACACCATGGTTATATAGGTGATGATGGATGAACATTGTCGCTACTTTGTCATTTTATTTCATAATCATTTTTAAGGCATGTTGCTATGCTCGATGGCTAATCTTTTTCAATAGTGGATGATGATAAGCGAAATCATTGTCTATAATGTTCCATGTCATTCTAAAAGAGTCATATCTGACCTAAGGCCATCACGTTGTCCAAATAATGGCTTAACATATACCCGCCATAGATGGTGATGAACAAACGTCGTCACTTAATTAGTCAGTTTTGTCCTCATGAGGTATCGTGTCATCTTGTTAAAGGTAAGTTTTTAACTCGAACATGCTGTTATGTTGTCCTTTTATTATCTCAACATTCACTATTGTCATATTCGCTTTTAGGCATTGTATCGCCTATTATTTGGACAATTTTTGTGATGTATCTTTGTTGTTATTCTTTTATCTCTTTATTCTTATGCTTATTATTTCATATTGTAACTAACTTATTTTCTTTTTTCTTTTCTATTTGACACATGCATCATTTCATCATAATCATCATCATTATGGGACAATTGGCCAATGGTTCAGTGTTCAGCAAGGGGTGTTTGTCATGGAGCAACAGTCCATTTCTGATCTGAAGCATTTGAAAGAAGTCTAAACATGGTCGAAATGCCGATAGTTAGAAGATGGGGACATTCTCAAACCTAGGTATATCTCGATGATGAATTAAAAGGTCAAGAGAGGGTACCATCAGAATGATTGGCAAGATCTAAAGCATATAAGGACTAGTTGGAACAATACCCAAAGGGATTATTCATGAAGACGTATAAAGACATAGCCCTTTTACTCTAGGTCCTTTTAGATGTTGGCCTATTGCAAGTAGCATCCCTATTCTAGAACCCAACATATCTATGCTTCACTTTCAATTTTGAGGATTTAGTCCCCACAATCGACGAATATGCTGCATCACTTAACATTGACAAGGCCAAGATTGATAAAATATACTATAAGGCTTTATAACCTTCAACTTTCAAGAAAAGATTAGCTCAGATTCTTAAGGAAATGGAGTCCTATATTGAAAGTCATTTTAAGATGAAAAGGAACAGTGAGTGCATCTTATGGGCCAGTCTAAAGGAAGCAATAATGAATACCAATGACATCCAAAAAATTGAAGATATCTACACTTTGGTGATATATAGCCTGGTCATATTTTTGAAAATACTAATCTATGTTGAAGGGACGGTGATCTCTTTTTTTGATTGTGCTACAAAATCAATCTCGCACTCGCCAGTATTATTAAGACAACTTGAGCTCTTAACTTTTGCAAAAAAATAAGGATGGGTCACTTCATCAGATGTGCATTGCTTCTTTTTTTTGGCTTATCAATTTTGCCTTGAAAAGAAGAGAATGTCATACAATTTCTTGCCTAACTTCAGCGCTATCTCTAAGGTCCTTGAGAAGAAATGACCTCAAAACAAGTTCAAGGAGCAATAGGTATACAAAGAAATGGCCTCAAAACAAGTTCAAGGAGCAATAGGTATACAAATTTCATAATCTTAGAGTAAAAAAGTTGGCATGGAAGGCCCTTTTGGTTTTCACCATAGACAATCATATACTGATATGGATATTATAGTTGTGTGATGCTTATAGGATTATGGAAAAGCACTAGATATGCACCATCCTAATCATAAAATAATTTTAGTGCTAATAATTCATCCCTTTCATTCAAGACCTTAAGTAATAGAATTTTGATTATGGCGAGCCCAATTATAAGTTAAAAGTTCAACTGGCCTTCCATGCTTAGAGACAAACCCGCTGTATGGAGAAGTATTAAAAAAGAGGTAGTATGACCTCAAGATATGATGAATGGAGAATTTGTTGCATCAATAATGCCTTGCCCTTGTCTGGTCTTGGAACATCACAAGTATTAGTTGATAAATTTCCCTCAAAAGGAGAATTGCTCAAAGATGAGTTTGAAAAAGAAAAATCAACCTTTGCTAAGGAAATCACTCATTTAAAGGAAGAAAAGAGTCAACTAGAAATGGACTTCTATCTTCGGGATGGTGAAATTAAGGGTTTTCAAAGAGAGAAACCATTTCAAAGAAGATATTAAGAGTCTGATGAAAGACTACGTGGCATTTAGTAAAGCAAACAAGTCTCGATGCCTTGGTAAGTCATCAACTGAGTGGAAGGCAAAAATTGCTACCCTAAAAAAAAAGCTGCATCTATAGAAAGAAGAGGCCAAGGTCAATAAGGAAAAGCTTGTTAGAACAAGTACCCTCACATTAACTAACTAAAGAAAGAATATATGTATAGAAGCTCAAGTTTGAGATTTGAGAGGAAACCAAGTCAAGAATGAGACTCTAACGCTCAATATTCAAGATTTAAAGCATTCCCTACAAGCTCACCAAGGCCCAAGTTAATGAATTAGTAAGAGCCTTTGATCAATGGGAGCAAGAGTAGCTATAGATGGTTGATCAAGCATGCCAAAATTATCAGGACCACTATCGCCATCTCACCAAGTAAATTCAGGTAGCCTAGTTAGAGGTTGAAGACATAATGAACTTGGCCTAATCTTGATACTGTATATCCTATCCATCGGAGCCTATGAATAGGAATTGTTGTACTTCTTAGAACATGTGATCACCATGTTAGGCATTTTTAAATGTAATCATGTGTAATCAAGATGTTTTGTTACTTTAATGAAAGATGCTATTGGTGAAGTTGCCTTCTAATCTAGTTGTCCCTCTTGTATTAGCATGACTAACCCAATTCTTTTATTACTTAATTCATTCATGTTAATAGTCATCTACTATCATGATTGCATATCACCATTATCCCATCAAACATGCTTACAACATATTTCTAAAATTTTAATCCGATAATAATCTAAAATGAAGATGCTTTAAAGCATAAAGCCTACCGTTTGTCATCAGTATAACGCTCGTAATCACTGGTAAGCCATGAAAACTAATCACTAAGCTCGTATTGAAAAACTAAAATTCATGTATAAGGAGTTTTAGGAGCAGTCACTCTATAAGAATGAGGAACTCCAAGCTCAAATTACGGAATTAACTAAGCTATTGTCCAAGGCATTGAAGAAAAAGGGAAAACAAGCACCGTTGATGCAAAAAAGAATCGATCAATCACAAGAGCAACTTGAATGATGGTACTAAAGCCATTAATGCTCAGGTAGGGGCATTACGTGAACGGTATCCTTTAGCAACAACGACCCCATCAACTCAAATATTTATTTACATTAACCCTACAATGGCACCCTATCTAGCTCAAAGATTTTAGAATACTGGCTCTTCATCGACAAGACCTATAGTCCTAGATCTTGACGAACAAGCAAAGCAAGGAAAAACAAAAAGCTCTGTAAAAAATGATGAAGACTAGACAAGTATTAGTCACTTGAAAAGTGTATTTGGGCTATCAAAGGAAATGATAAATTTGGGATTATATAGGATTATAGATGTCAAATCTTTAGGACTGGTTTTTGGTTCGTTATCCCACCTAAATTCAAAGTGACAGATTTTGAAAATACAATGGGACTATAGACTCCACTACCCACCTTCTTATGTACTACTGTAAGATGATTAGATGTAAGAAGAATAAAAAGTTATTAATTCACTATTTCTAAGATAGCCTAACTGGGGCAACCATCTATTAGATAAAGGGCTTGATCCCATAAGAATTCAGACATAGGCCAATTTGGCCTACGCTTTCCTTGATTAATATAAGCACATATATGATTGGGCCCTAAATCATCTCTCTTTTATAAATATGGAAAAGAAAGTCTTCAAGAACTTTAAGTAGTATAATTAAAGGTGGAGAGAAGAAATAGCTCAAGTTTACCCTCTCTTTGACTGAGAAGGAAATAATGGTGAAGTTTGTCAACACCCTCCAAAAACTCAATTATGAAAAACTAGTAGAAAATGCCATGAAGAATTTTGCCACATGGTTATATTAGGATAATTGATAATGTTATCAAAAGTGGCAAGATATCAGGAGAAAAATTATCCAGCTTGACCAAGAAGTCAAGAGCCAAGGGTGAAAAGAAGAAGGTTAATGTTTTTGCGAAAGTCTTGCCAAGTTTATTCAAAATCCACTTCACCGTAAGGTATGTACTTCCCAAACATGTTGTATCAGGGTTTTAACCCTACTCACCAGTGCTACCAATAGTCCATTCTACTGGGTCCACTTTAATAATGAGTTTTGCACCAAATCTCATTCAAAACATGGCCCATAGTGCATAATCCCATGACATAAACAATGTGAGAGCACCCAATAATCAACAAGCAACCCAGGAAAAAGAACACTTTAAGCTGATTCCTTACTCTTATAAAGAGATTTACTCTCGTCTGTTAATGGGTTAGTTAGTGGCCTCGATATTCATAAATCCAAGATCACCTTCATGTCCCAAATGGTACAATGAGAATGATTATTATAAGTACCATACCAAAGCATAAGGTCACTCTATTGAGAATTACACCTCATTCAAGAAAAAGGTGCAAAATCTACTAAAAATGGGTGTGATCAAGGTCGATCAAGGGCTTGGATCTAATATTAGAGCTAATCCGCTTCCTAACTATCCAAAGCCAAGAGTAATCACGGTGATCGATGGGAAAGGTTGTTGGGTCAAAAAAAGCACTAGAGAAGTCAAGACATAGATGAACAAGGTATGACAAGCTTTTTTGAAGGCTAAAATAGTGTCAGATGTCAAAAATTAGAGTAAAGAAACCATTAAACAAGTTTGTTGCCATTGTAATCAAGGCATATTTTACAACACTACCCTTTTTTCCTACAACTAATCTAAAGGATAATGATTAGTCTGAAATCAAGGTTTGTGAGGAGTGAGATGAATACATCAGTCTATCTCTTAATGCCATGGATGAGGAGAGACCTACCATCGACTAGATTTTGAATTGTTTTTTCTCTCATAAGCATGGAAAAAAAAGCTGATGAAAGCTTTAAGTAGTACACTTTAAGGTGGATAAAAGGGGCCACCCAGATTCACCCCTTGTTGATAGAAGAAAAGATAATTGTTAGATTCGTCACACATTACAAGTGCCTTATTATGAGAAAATAGTAAAGAGTGTCCTACAGAACTTCACAGATATAATCATACTATGTGGAATGATTAACAAGGACATGAAAAATGACTCGAACAAATGAGATACCTATAAGGGTAAAGGAAAAAAAAAGGTGGAGGTTGAACAATGGCTGAAATCTAGTGTTAGAACCAGCCCATCCAAAGCTCATACTAAATCAGATGCGAATGGAATGGGTATTGAAGATAGTTACGAGCTCATAGAGAGCATAAAGGAGGTTGGACACCAATAAATTAGGTTTGACAAATCCTAGTGCAAGCCAAATTGGTTAACAAGGTCAAAAAGATAGAGGAGGGAACCAATGACCTTTATGATTTCTATACCATCTACGGCCACACTCTTCAAACATGAAAAGAGTTCCTTGCTATGGTTTAAAGAATAATGAATAAGGGTAGCATTGAATTCCATAATAAAAAGCGAGCCTTATATATTAAGCCAGCAAATGTGGTACTATTTATTCAACATCACGAAAATAGATAGGAAAAATCTTCCCTACGGGGTTAGAAGGCCATTGGACTTCTTTAACAATCGACCAAGTATCAAAGCTACCCCCATTCAGCCCACGCCAAAGATGATTATGCAACTTTCATCCCCTTTTCCAAATAAAGATGATAAGGCAGTTCCTTGGAAATATGAAAGCAAAACTTTAATCACCAGAGAATCTAGTCAATAAGCAGCAAACATTAACTTTTTAGGGCTAAGCCATCTAACTCAAAGTGGTAGATGTTATGCCCTAGCTACATCAAGAAGTGAAACTTAGCAAAAAGACATTACTCCTATCCTTCAAGCACTGAAGTCTGTAACTAAAAAATTAGATCCAATAGCCGTTAAGAAGCCAGTGAGTGAGAAAGATACTATGAAATTCCTTAAGTTCATCAAGCATAGCAAATACAACATCGTCTATCAGTTGAATAAGTAACTCACAAAAATATCTGTGCTGTCACTACTATTGAAGTCCAAAGCTCATAGGAATGCTCTCCTTAAAGTCTTGAGAGGTATATGTCTCTTTCGACATCTTGATAGGCAAGTTGGATCGCCTAGTAAATGACATCACTGTTGATAACTATATATCTTTCAATAATGATGAAATCCCTTATAGAGGAAGGGGAAATCATAAAGCCTTTCATATCACCACATATTACAAAAGCAGCACATTACTCTAAATGCTTGTTAATAATAGGTCAGCTCTGATTGTATTACCTGTACCATGTTTGAGCAAGCTCTTCATTGATACATCTCATATCTAGAATAATCACACGGATGTGCGAGCATTCAATGGAACTTGTAGAAACTTCATGGGAAACATCACCATTCCACTTTAAATCTGCCTATGCACTTATGAAGTAGACTTCCATGTGATGGACATTGCTCCATCATATAATTGCCTATTAGGAAGACCTTGGATTCATTCTACAGGGATAGCACCATCATCATTGCATCAAAAGTTTAAATTTGTCATTGAAAACAAAGTTGTCAACATTGAAAAAGAAAAAACATTATTGATGTTACCTCAACTGATGCCTCATATATTGAACCCGATGAAGATGTTCTAAAATCCTTATTTTAGTCCTTTGAGTTTGCCAATCCCACTTATGTCAAGGAGGCATTGACAATGGTTAAGCCTTACCTATCTAAGAGCATTTATATGGGTCTAAAGTTAATCGTCAATTAAAAGTGCCCAAGCTAAAAAGGGACTCAGAAAATATCTCTAAGGAATTGCTAAAACCATGAAAGTTGTTAACCAAATTTACGAAAGAGGGTTAAGGTTCAAGTATAGTGCACAACAAAAAAGAAAACATGTTTAAAAGAATTGTGAGGAAAGGATAGCCCCTTTATTGGGACAAGACTTGAGGCATGAATCAAATTTATGTCCATCACTTCAAGAAAGTTTCTCTCTAAGATGATGTGTGAATATTAGCTCTGACAATGTTATGTTTGTATTAAATAAGGCATTTGGGGATTTCTCCATGAATGTAATCGATAAGCCAAATATGTCAACAATGGATCGGAAGACTAGTTTGTGTTCTTTTGGATTTGTTCTAAGTGTTTGGACTAAAACTGAGATTCCTATACTATTTCAGTCTATTTCAAAGTAATGTTATAAACTAAACCTAAATGCTTCTGCCCAAGAGCATTATAGGATCCTTTGTATTAGCATCTTTTTATTAAGCATTATCAATGAAAATGACAAGGCATTATGCATTTCATCTTTTGTGCCCATTATCATATCCATTTTCATAGTTCTTACTAACTCATAGATCTTCTTCTACATATTTTTCTGCCTATATTATTCTTTTCCATATTTTCATGTACTTAGATGAAAGTGACATGAATATTTATACTGAGATTTCAGATATTAATTTTAAGCAACCACTGTATCAGTAAGGTCAAGCCTGAAGGGGATTTTGAGGAAAGTCCCATACCGCTAGACCTATAAAGATTAATTGAATAAGAAGAAAAACATATATTACTTCATGAAGAACCTGTTGAAACCATAAACCTAGAAACAAAATAGAATAAAAAAAGTCAAGTTTGAAACCTCCATAAACCTATCAACTTGAACCAAATTGATAAACCTCCTTTAAGAATATCAAGACGTGTTCACCTGGTCCTACTAGGACATGCCCAGATTAGACATAAACATTATGGTCCATAAACTTCCCCCTAAACTTGAATGTAAGCCCGTACAATAGAAGTTTAAAAAGATGAAATCAGAGATGCTTCTATAAATCAAAAAGAAAATGAATGAGCAATTCGAGGCAAGGTTTCTTAAAGTAGCTAAATATCCTAAATAGGTAGCCAATATAGTCTTAGTCCTTGAAAAAGAAGGCAAGGTGTAGATGTGTGTAACTATAAATACCTGAACTGAGCCATCCCGAATGATAATTTCCCTTTGCCTTACATCAACACCTTAGTAGATAACACCACCAAAAATGCATTGTTTT
Source organism: Adansonia grandidieri (assembly GCA_038382065.1). Taxonomy (NCBI): domain Eukaryota; kingdom Viridiplantae; phylum Streptophyta; class Magnoliopsida; order Malvales; family Malvaceae; genus Adansonia; species Adansonia grandidieri. Next base: position 6,805,773 of record JBBYHK010000007.1, on the reverse strand, counting down.
CCAGCATGGACATATTTTTATGCTATAAACAAATTAAAATGGTAGCTGAGGACATGGAAAAAACCACCTTCATAACCATGTAGGGCACTTTTGCTATAAAGTAATGCCCTTTGAGCTTAAAAACATCAAGGCAACCTATCAAAGGGCAATGATAACATTATTCCATAATCTTATGCACAAAGAAACAGAGGTCTATATGGACAGTATGATCACTAAATCACCAAAAAAAGGTAAACATATTACCAATCCACAACTCTTCAAACAGCTCTATAAATACCAGCTCAAACTAAATCCCACTAAATGCATATTTGATGTCACATACAGTAAGATATTAGGCTTCATTATGAGTGAAAGAGGAATATAAGTTGATCTTGACAAAGTTAAGGCCACTCAAAACTTGCCATCGCCTTGAATCCAAAAAGAAGGGAGGAGCTTCTTAAGAAAGTTAAACTACATAGCCTAATTTATATTTCAACTAATCGAACAAATATGATCTGATCTTTTAGCTACTTTAAAAACAAAATCCTGAATAATGGAATGAAGAATGCCAAGAAGCCTTTAATAAAGTTAACCAATACCTTTCAAACTAGTACGTACTTGTGCCACTAGTGCCTAGTCAACCTTTAATCTTGTATCTATTAGTTTTTTATAAGTCTTTGGGCTATATATTGGGTCAATATGACAAGTCAGGTAAAAAGGAATAGACTGTCTACTATTTGAGCAAGAAGTTCATGAAGTGTGAAATAGCTATTCAGTAATGGAGAAGTTATTTTATGCTTTGGCCTAGACAACTTAAAGGTTAAGGCAATACATACTATACCATACCACATGGCTGATTAACAAACTCGATCCTATCTAATATTTATGTAAGGCCCCTGCTTTGCCAAGGAGATTAGCCATGTGGCAAGTCTTGCTCTCCAAATATGACATCATGTACGTGAACCAGAAAGCCATCAAGGATAACACAATAACAGACTTTTTAACAAGCCAAGCAATAGATGATTATCAACCTTTGGTCTTTGAATTTTTTTATGAAGACCTAATGTTCAAATCTGGGTTAGAAGGCACTTTTGATTGTAGTTTACCTTGGAAAATGTATTTTGACTGAACTTAAAATGCATTAGGGTATGAAATCATGGTAATTCTTATCTTAACTGAAAGAAACTAATACCTTTCACTGCAAGATTGAATATTGATTCTTTTAAGAATATATATAAATACATAGCCTAAATCATGAGACTCTAAGCCTCTATTGAAATAGGTACTATGACTTTTATTTAGAGATTTGACCATAGTAATCTATTAGTTACAAAGAAAATAAAAAACTTGGAATGCCAAGCTAATCTAATATGAGAAGCTAATCTCCAAGATAAGATCAAATTTTTATGAAATCAACTTCCAACATTTGTCTCAGGAAAAAAACCTAATAGCCAATGCTCTAATGACCTTGGCTTCCATGTTCAAAGTAAATCAAGAGTCAGAAGTCATGCCTATTTAAATGAGTATCCATGAAACTCAGGCTCATTACCAGAGCATAGAGGAAAAAAGGGATTAGCTACTTATGGTACCTTGATATTCTCTAGTACATCAGAGATCAACAATACCCCAAATGTGTTATCAAAACTGATAAGAGAACCATCCGAAGAATAGCTATGAACTTTATTTTGGATGGTAGAATTTTTTATAAGAAAAGCTAGGATCAAGTACTTCTCCGGTGCTGGATGCCTCTAAAGCTAAAAGAATTCTCAAAAAAGTCCATGAAGGAATATGCTATACACACACCAATAAACAGTGAATGGTGAAACAAGTTATGCGATTGGGCTATTATTGGTTAACTCTTAAGAAAAATTACATCCACAATGCTCGAAAGTGCCACAAATAACAAATTTATGCAGACAAATTTATGTGCTGCCATCACCTCTACATATTATGATAACTTATGGTTTCTTTCCATGCAAGACATGGACATGATCGGACCAATCACACCTAAGGCTTTTAATGAGCACCGTTTCATTTTGGTCGCTATTGATTATTTCACCAAATAGGTAGAAGTGGCTTCTTATGCCAACGTTACTAAATCTAGTGTGTGCAAATTTGTATAATAGAACATCATTTGTAGATATAGGCTCCTCGAACAAATCATCACAAATAATGCATGCAACTTGAAATATAAGATGATGCAAGTAGTTTATTCCCAATTCAAAATTATGCATCATAACTTGGTGCCATACTATTTGAAAATGAATAAAGCAATCAAAGCAACCAATAAGAATATGAAGAAAATAGTTGAAAAATGGCTGAAATGTGCAAAGATTGTCATGAAAAGTTGCCTTTTGCATTACATACCTATCATAGAGCAATTCAAACTTTTACGGCTGCTACCCCATTCTTTTTAGTTTATGGCATGGAAATTGTTCTATCTATTAAGGTTAAAATCCCCTCACTTAAAGTCTTATGGAATCATAACTTGAAGAAGCTAAATAGGTCAAGAACCAATATGAATAGCTCAATATCATCAATAAGAAAAGAATGAAAGCCATCTATCATAGGTAGATGTATCAAAAGTGTTTAATGAAAGCCCATAACAAAATGGTCCATCCATGTTAGTTCTAAGAAGGTGACTTAGTACTCAAATAAATCCTCTTGATTCATAAAGATGCTTGAGGAAAATAGACTCTAAATTAGGAAGAGCTACACATGGTAAAGTGCATATTTTCTAGAAGAGCCTTGATCTTAACTAAGATAAACAGTAGCAATTTACCTAATCCTATCAATTCTGAGTCTGTCAAAAAATACTACGCTTGAAAGGATTCTATGATAAAAACTTGAAAGAGCATCTTATTCTTCTTCAAAAACAAAGATAGTGTTTAAGAAAACAAACCTGCTTAATTTGAAAACCTGAAAAGAAGAAGTTACAACCAAATTCTCCCTAAAATTTGACCAAATCTACCTTTCCTTGACCAAATCACTAAATCATAACCTGACCCACCTATTCTACATCGATCTACTTTGCTAAATCTCATTCTTACCCATGTTTAGAGAAAAAACTATGTTTATATAACCTTAAGGTAACCATCCCACCATGGGGCAATCGAAGAATTTCTTCTGAGTAAACCAACACCGAAAAGATTGACCGTTTGAGAAAAATTTTCAAAAGCACTCAGTGGAAGATTCATGTCACCAACATCAATGGCTTAACAGCTAGGAAAACCATTCTTAACTCTTTTGTATCTCAAAAATCTTTCATGATCTTAAAATTTGTCATAACTTTACCCTCTTTCTTTTGCATCAATGGCTTAACAACTTGATTTCTCGCAATGTCCTTTTGTAACTCCTGCATTGCATGTTGCATCTTGTTTATCAATAGTGCTTGACAAATGAGCAAAACTTATAATAGGATTTCTTAGCATTACTATGAAAAACAAAAACTTTGCAGGAAATTTGCTTCATGTTTAAAAATCAAGGATCATGAAAGAACCTTAGGAATTTAGAATGTTAAAAATTCCAAAAGGCTTAATCCAAGAGGACTGGGATAGAAAATTTTAGAATTTTTTTTAAAGAAAGTCATTATGAAACATTTTTACAATAGGATGAAACATTAAATTGCATTTTTACATAAACAAATCATGGTCAATTGAAAGGAATTAAAAGTTGTACATATATTAGTATAGAATATATGCTTTGGCCAAATTCCAACATGCATTTAATATGTGAATTTTCTTCATCTTTCATTAATGGCAATAATGTAATTTCCTTTAAACTAGTTAAAAAGCTAGTGATTAAGCTAAGATCACCAAAGGTTGATTAAAGCTTAAATCACCAACATTAAAGCTTGTAAATAAGGGTGATTAACCATGATTTCATAACTTTAAAACATTTAAAAAAAATTTAAAAAAATCTAAATTTTTTTCTTTCAAGCTCCCATCTTCTTTAAGAAGGAAACAAGCTTGAAGTAGGTATAATTTCAATCTTTTATCTTTAATTTCATTTTAATTTCATGATTTTAATGATTAATTCATACTTATTAATGCTTGTATAAGTTTCGGCCAAGCCTATTCATGTTCTTTGAAGTTTTGGCAAACTTGAATCATAATGCTATGATATGTTGATTCAATTTTGAGCTATGATATGCTTGATTTCAGGTTATTTTAACCATGATTACATTATTAATTGATAAAATTTAACTTGAAATCACGTTTAAAAAAATTATGCTAGGCTCAAACATGTAGATTCTCTTTAGATCTAGGTTCAATTAACATACTTTTATGATCTTGATGATTTAAGCTTAGTTAAGCTAGGATTTGATGATATTGAGCTGAAATTTTGAAGTCTAGATGATGAAATCATGATTCTCTGCTTTAATACTGTGTTTGAACATGAAGAAATAGAGGAAGGTTGGTTTGACTAGTTTAAGTTAGCTTAATCTTAAGCTTAATTGTTTAATTTTATATGATCTTGCTAATTTAAGCTAGTTTGAGCTGATTTGAACTAAAACCTAGTCGATTACAACTTAATCTAATGTTGAACTATGAAATTCTATGTTCTTGAATTAAAAAAACCATTTGAACATGGAGAAATTCCTCCAGCTAGCTTCGACCATGAGGGATTCTTTATGTGATTGAGTAGGCTTTCCATAATTAATGCTTAATTAATGAAACTTAGATGAATTAAGTTAAGTTAAACTTGGGCAAACTGAATTTTATGCTTAATCAATGAATTTATAAGTTTAATTGTTCAAGTGATGAGCTTAAATGATGAAAAGCATGCACTGATTGTTAAACATGGTTATTGAATTAAATCTAAAATTGTTTTCTTTTGTTTGATTGTTAATTGATGAGATTTTAATGAGAATTGATGTTTTGATGAGCATATAGGTTTGGCCATGTTGGATTTGTGGTTAGAATATGTTTTGTGGACGATTAGTTGCTAGAACCCTAGGTTAGTATTCTATATGTTTGATTAAATGCAAGTTAGGACATTTAGGTTGTCTAACAACCTTATTTTTTCTAAAAGATCCCCTAAAGGCTAGCTTTAGTTCTCTTAATTAATAGGTGAATCAAGGTTTTGTTTTATTTAATATGATCTTTAATGAGTAACTTGAAGATATTAAACAAAATAGCTTGAATTAAAGTTGATTTGAAGCAAAATTAAAATATTTTTAAGTGTTTGAATATGCTTTGTTAAGTAGAAAACTTGCTGAGTCTTAATGTGAGTCATTAGATGTTGTTTAAGTGTGTCAAATTGTGTTGTTTGATGTCACTTAGGTGCTAGTTTCAGTAGATAAGTGAGTGGCAGTGGTGTGCTATTAACTTGCTATGAATAAAATAATCATGAACAAAAGCGAAGTCATTCACATGAGTCCGAAACATATCGCGGATGTCAAAAAATATGTTTCTAGGTCTTAACACTTAAAAATATTTATTCTTTCCTCATAGATGACATTTTTAGATTCTATTTGGTCTCATTGTTGGACATTTGAATGTCTAAAAATGTGCTTTGAAAATTTGAAAAAAAGCTTCATGATCACAAGTTGAGTTAGAAAGACTATTGCAATCTAGCACAATAATCTTTTTAAAAAGATATATTTTGATTAGGTTATAGATCTTATTAATTTTTGTTTGCATTTTTCCCATAATTATCATTGATTGGGCTGTAAAACTGGCTATTGAATCCTTTGTTTTCATGATCGGATGAATATAATAAAATCCTAGAACCTGAGCTATTTGAATGGCTCTGTTTCAATGCCTGATTAGTGTTACAAACTATTTTTAAAAGGATAATCATTTTTGTGTATTTTCTCATATTTTTAGATAAAATAGAGTGAATAAGCTTTCCAAATATGTATGGCTTGTCTAGAGGGTATTTCAGATGAATCAAAAGAAAATTAGGAAGATAGGCTGTTCGGACATGCTATGCGATGTAGTAGTGTCCAATTAAAAAATCTACGTGATAGCCATAGTGATTTTCTAGCATTTTTTTGTATATTTACAGCTTAAAGTATACTAAGTCAGCATTCATTAGAATTTGGTTTGATGATTTTATGTGATAAGAATAATCAGAAATAAATTCAAAAAGCTTAAAGGTTCTTTTTTAGTTTTGTATCTACTATTTTGAGGCATTCGGATGCCTTAGAATTGATTCTAGAATTCATGTTTAGTATGTCAATAAGTCAAGGTGTGTCCTATAAAAGGTCCCTAATGACTCACACTAAAGTTTCCAAGTTGAAATAAATAAAGTTGATTTTTCAAATTTGTGATTTTCTTCAATTTAATCTAGGTGTAGTATTTTTGTGATTTCTTTTAAATGGAGTCAAAACTAATAAAAAATACTAAAAATAGAGTTAAAAGTGTGTATTTTTGGAGTTAAGTGGTTTTATAGAATTTTCTTTTTCTGAACTGGCTGTAAATTCAAGCTAGCCCGATAAGAGTTTCAAGATACATTTTTTGTTAATATTTTGTTTGATTTTGGTAGAATAAATAAAAGGGAGATTATGATTAAGCACATATGATTGAAACCATGTGAAAACAAATTTGGATACATGTGATTAGTTGGTATCAAGTATTAGGCATCACGAGAGGGATTAAGTCCTTACTTATGGTGTAATTGACTCTGGAGCCCAACTTTATAGATTTCTGATATACACAGATCATAAAATCATTCCTTTAGAGTTTTGTAACTCTTTAGTGAATGATTTTCATAGGTGATTGATCACACCTATAGCCAATAGAGTAGTAGCGACTCCTTAACCTAGCCACTCTTGTATTTTGATACGAGAGGTTCAGATGAGCTATTCGTCTGATTGGTTGAAGCCCTATAAAATTTGAAGTGTTGTCTACTCTGATATATTGAGGTTTGTATCTTAATATATAGCAACAACTTTTTACTGACTCCAATGGGGATACTAGTGAGTCAGGCCTCAGACTAGTCTCACATTATTCGAGTTTTGATTTTTCCAGGCTTTAGTTGGTGTTCAATTATAATACCCTTGAAATTCATTATTGTGATTGTTTGATTGATTGACTAATTTTTATGATATTGTTATATGTATTAACCTTATTGCAGTACTCAAAGAAAAATCTAAAGCTGTGATTGCTTATAAAAATAAGCAAAATGATTGATATACATATATCTCGAATGATGAAGTGAGATCCAGGTTTGGACCCTTCTTAGCCCACACTTCACTGGCATATGCATTAGACGCTCTACCGAGTATCATGGGAGGGAAGTTATAAGGCCTATTTTAGGATATCTGGGGTTATTAACCAATCACATGATTGATGATCCATATGGTCAGGTAAAGCCTTCAAAGTGTATTGCTCTTATTTTCATGATTCATAGTGGGCACCTCAGCTGTCTTTACCAAGCAAAGAGAACAACTTAGGGATCGCATGCATTAGAGGTCATCTTAAACATGCATATAATTAGCTATAGAAGCCAAACTTAGTTGAACATACTTGGAAGTTTAGAAAACCCTAAGGTTTACGTACAATCGAGAAATATTTATAGCCTTTCTCATTTTATTTTTTTGAGTCTAGATCTAAAGTGGTGTCAAATGAACTTCAACACTTGGGATATTTATTATTTAGTTGATACAAGTCCATATTTATGTTGATTATTACTAGTCGTTTAGCTATAAGATTGATGGCTAAAACATGTCTGGAAAATAAAACCATGTTTAGGTGAATGAACACCTTGAAGTTTTGAATCATAAATGTTATAGTGTCGAGAACATTTGAACATATTATTACGCTATTGGATTGATGGCTAGTGTGACACTAGAAACATCATGATGGCTCGATTTTGAAAAAAAAGTGCCTAAAAAGGAATCAATGCCCTAAATTAAAATTATGTATCGATAAGGCTCGCCTTTTAGAGTCCAGTTGCAAAATGTGTACCCTAATACTAAAATAGAGTGTCCTTTCGATTCTAAAATGCTAGGAAGCCCAACAATGAAATTTTTAGGACTGCTCAAAATATTTAAATTATATTATATATGGCTAATCCATGATTTTAGTTGTTTTGTCTATTTGTTTGTTTTAGATGCATTTTAGCATCAAAATTTGTGCATTCGAAGGCTATTGGTATAAAAGGGATCCAATATAAGGGAACATGTGGTCTCCATAGAGGAAAGGTACTTTTTAATGAAGGTTTGGTTGGAAGAGATTTAAAAGAAATGCAAGAATGCTTTGAAAGCTAGGTATGTCTTACCATTTTTGGCTCAAGTCAATATTGAGTGTAAGCAAAAAGACTTGTCAAATTTACAAGCCATGTGGGAGCAATGGAATAATATGGAGATAGATTTGCTTACTTGAAAGTATAAAGATATAGCACTATTGGTTTAGGTTAGGATAGATAAGAGGTTGCTTTGAGTTATGGTGTAATTTTGGAATTTGGGATATCGGCGCTTCACTTTCAATAAGGAGGATATAGTTTCAGTAATTAAGGAGCACACCACCTTGTTACGTATCAAACGTACCATTCTTGATCGGGTGTACATTAAAGAGTCTAATCTACCAACAATGATGAGATGGCTAGCCAATTTCACTAAAGCATCTGAACCTCAAATTGGGTATATGTAGTCCAAAAAGGCCAGAGTGATTGTATATCATCGCATAATTTAAGGGATTTGATGAATGATTGTTCAGACCTAGAAAAGAAAAAGGATATTTTTGCATTGGCTGTTTATAAATTAGTCGTATTCCCTATGACTCTTAGGTATATTAATGTAGCAGATCGGTTGAGGTACAATATCAACCTGGCTATTGTAATTCTAACTGAGACGATATAGTCCTTAAACTTTTGCAAAAGAAAATCTGATAGTGATTCCTCAGGTGTGTACAATTGTTACAGATATGGGCCTATAGTCACTTTTGGAAATATGTGAGTTATGATATCCAAATGTGTACCGAGTCATTCTTATCGATTATTGAGTTCTTTAGGAATGAGTGATTATATCGAAGATCAATGGGTATTGGTATTTCAAAACTTGAAGAAGGATGATGTCACATATAGAATGCCATAGATGTTTACATAGGTTACATTGTACCAATATGAATGCTGATATTGGGTGCCCTTGTTAAGAATTTCAGGTTGTGTTGGCTATACTCTTTTACAAGTCCAAAGGTAGTTCCAATCTCGATAGTTCATTCCTCTGACAGATGATCTGGGTGAGTTTGATTTTGCATATGGAGAAGCTGGTTATATAAAAAAAGAGTACGAGCCATGATTGACGAATGAGGAGAAACTAATCACATGCAGTTAGCTTAGAATCAGGATGATATAGCTCTAGCTTATGAGGTTTGGAGGGATAACCAAGTTAATGACACTGTTTTGCTTCCAGATAAGGATGTGGCTCTTCTAGCATGAGAGTCATTGTCCGAGGTAAAATTATTGAAGAAAGAATTTAGTTTGAAGTAGGCAGCATTTCAATCAGAGATTGCTCAATTAGTGGTGGAAAATGGGTAGTTAAACTATGAAGAGGCTACACAAGTGATTCCTCACTTAATGGAGAAAACGATGATGGTTATTTTTATTGGCATTTAGAAAGCTCTATTTTACGAAAGGTTGATGGGCAATTTCACTAAAAATTTTGCAAATATGGTGCTATCTAAAAAGATGATCAAGAATGCAATTAAAAATGATAAAATGTCGAGTGGTGAATCTTCAAGAAGCAAAAAACTAGCCTCAGGAAAAAAGAATGAGGAGGAAGCTCATTTTGTTAGCATTGACAATTATGTACCCACGAACCCTATACCCTACTATCCATATTACCCCACAGTGTTCAAGCTGAGTTAGAATGCTAACCTATTTGCTCCTAACTTGTATACACTGCTACTTGTAACCTAGCACACATGAACCCATGAAGTAGTAACCAGAGTACCTAGAATGCACAACATACCACGATAACCCTAGCCTCACTAGACCACCTTACAATATACAATAATTCAGCCTAATCCCAATCTCCTATCGTGACATATATCTATGGTTGCTTCAAGGGAAATTGATAGCACCAATCCATGTCACACCCTTACAACCTATTCTAAAGTGGTATGATGCTAATGCCACATATGAGATCATAAGGGTGCACAAGAGCATTCGATAGAGAATTATTCAGCATTTAAGAGAAGGGTTCAATGTATTATTAATGCTGGTAAGCTAAAGTTTAAGACTAGACTGTAATATTGCTAAAAACCTATTACCCAATCATATCAAGCCTAAGATGAATGTGGTGATGGTTGAAAAAGCATGTAGGGTTAAGATAAGTATAGACAAGGTAAGGACACCTTTGAAGGTGGTTTAGGAAGCTTTGGTCAAAGCCAAAATAATCCCAAGAAAGTAGATCCCAATGGGTAGTTAAGGAAGTATTGTATATTTCATGGCATGCACGGACATGAGCTGCAAGAATGTGTTGATTTTAGAGCGGTAGTTCAAAAGTTGATGTACAACAAAAAGACAATTTTATCAAGTACTGTAAGAACCAATAGTTAAGTCGATAGATATGGTTGGCAAGGGGTTTGCAATGGTTTCATGTGGAATTGGCAGACCAATGATTATTTATTATGAAGAGTCCACTATCAATGCTGCAGCTATGACATCAACTTCATATATCATTAGGGTCCCCATGCCATTTCCATACAAAAGTGATAAAGTAGTTCTATAGAAGTATAAATTTGATACTGCGATATTAGAAGGATGGAACACTTAAGTTGATGCCATACCGGAGTAAGTCCATGACTAGGAATGAGAGGTGTTATGCTCCGCCTACTATTGAAAAAGGAAAATATGTGGTTTTTGGAAAAAAAGTGTTAAAACTCAAGTAGTAGTAGAGATCAGTTCTTTGAAAAATAAGGATCCAGTGAGTGAGCGCAAAGCTAAAGAGTTCTTGAAGTTTATAAAGCACAGTGAGTATAGCATTATGGAGCAGCTGAATAAATAGCTCACTAAGATATTGATGTCATCTTTGTTGTTAAACTCAAACCCACATAGAAAGGCTTTGTTGAAGGCCTTGAAAAAGGCATATGTGGTGCATAATATTTCTATGGAAAAAATAGGTTGATTAACGGATAACATATTGGCTGACAACTTCATATCATTCATTAATAATGAAATCCTCTCAAGAGGAAAAGGTAGTGTGAAGACTCTGCACATAACTGTCAACTATAAAGGATATACTTTACCGTGATGCTAATTGATAATGGCTCAACATTGAATGTGCTAACATTAGTCACTCTACAGAACATGCTGGTTATTGCCGTGCATATCAAGAATAGTCATATTATTGTCCATGCCTTTGATGGGATCAGGTGAGAAATGGTTGGTATGATTACGGTTCCTCTGAGAATGAGCTCGTGTACTTTTGAAATGGAATTTTAGTTGATGGACATTGCACCATCATACAACTGTTTATTGGGTAGGCCTTGGATTTATTCTACAAGGGCAATTCCCTCCTCATTGCATTAGAAGTTGAAGTTTATTGTAGATGATGAGGTGGTTGTCATCAATGGAGAAGAGGAAATCATGGTAGTTATGTCTACTGACACACCTTACATTGATCTTAATGATGGGATTCTTGATACTTCCTTTTAGTCCTTTGAGTTTCTGAATACCACATATATAGGGGAAGGGCTATCAATTATTCAACCCTATCTATCTTTATTAAAGTACTAGGATGGGATTGAAGATGACTGTCAAAAAAGGTTGCCAAGCTAGTAAAAGATTAGGAAAGCATCTACAAGGAATGACTAGAACCTTAAAAGTAGTCAGTCAAGTTTGAAAGAATGGGTTGGAGTACAAGCCAAATGCTGCTCAGAAGAGAGGGTTAGCTGAGAAGGCTAAGGATATAAAAATAGCAAAGAAAATGGGCCTGGAGTTGAAAATGGATAGAAGGACTTCTGCTTCTTTTCAAGATGTTTTTCATGGTATGAGTTATCTAGATACATATAAGAGAAACCATATGGGGAGGTCCTAGTTTTGCTGAGGACTTTAAGAGCTTTAGTATCTCTATTGATGATAAAGTAAGAGAGCTTTAACTTGGTTATTCTCTTCACTTATGATCCCTAGATTGAAAATGACACCAAGGATCTTTGTAGATTATAGGCCTTTTCTTAAATGACTATTAAGACTCTGCCTTAAATGTTGAGGCCTAACAACATTTAAGGGTTTTCTGCTGTATTAGGCTCAGTTTATTAGTCATTGTTAAATAAATAATAAGCATGATGCATTTTCATATCCATGTGTCTTTATTTGAATGAATGCTTTATTTCTTAAATTGATTGATTATATTTTCTTGAACAAACCAACATTATTGAAACCATAATATATCTTGATTTATAATGTCTTGATATATATGCACCCAAAGCATTAATGCTTAAACTTTTCTTAGGTATTTTGACAAAAAAGATATCAAGAGAAGGGGTTAACTCTTTGAGGATCGATTCTGATAAATCATTTCATAACGATGAAGTGTATTCTAATGAAAATTCTAAAGATTATGACTTACCCTTGGATTCAGCAAGATTGATTGAGCAAAAGGAGATACAAATCATGCTTTATAAGGAATCTTTTGAGGTAGTGAATTTAGAGATTAAGAAGTGTAAAAGAGAAGTAAAAATTAGGATTACGATATCCTCATCCACTTAAAAAAATCGATTGCCCTCTTGAAGGAATTTAAAGATGTATTGTCTAGGTTATACCTAAATATGCTAGGATTGGATGCAGACACAGTAATGCAAAAGCTTCCACTGAAACTCGGGTGTTAACTGGTGCAATTAAAGTTAAGGAGGATATAGCCAAAAATGCTCCTCAAGATAAAAGAGGAAGTGCAAAAGCAAATAGATAATAGGTTTTTAGAAGTGGTAGAGTATCCTAAATAGGTGGCAAATATTGTGTCTATCCCAAAGAAATATGAAAAGTAGGATGTGCATGGATTATCGAGACTTGAATAAGGCAACCTTAAGATAACTTTTCATTACCCTATATAGACACATTGGTTGACAATACAACAAAGAGTTCTTTGTTTTCCTTCATGGATGGCTTTTCTTATTACAATGAGATTAAGATGGTGCTAGAAGATATAGAGAAAACCACGTTTATGACCTTGTAGGTTACATTCTATTATAAGGTGATGCTGTTCAGTTTGAAAAATGCTTAGACAACATATTAGAGAGCCATGGTGACTCTATTCCAAGACATAATCGTAAGGAGATAGAAGTGTATGTTGATGATATGATTACCAAGTTTGCTAAGGAAAATGAGTATGTTAGGAACCTTAAAAAGCATCTTGAAAGGTTTAAAAAATTATAATTTAAGCTCAATTTGGCTAAGTGTACTTTTGGCATTACCTCTGGGAAATTATTGGCCTTTATGATTAGTGCAAAAAGAATAGAAGTAGATCTTACAAAGGTTAAGGCTATTCACGACTTGCCACCACCTCATACAAAAAGAAGGTGCAAAGTTTCTTAGGAAGACTGAACTACAATTGCTAGATTTATATCCCAATTCATGGATAAATGTGATATGATATTTTGACTTTTGCAAAAACAAGATCCTAATAAATGGAATGATAAATGCCATGAGGTTTTGAGAAAGTAAAGCACTATTTTTCCAATTCGCTTATGTTGGTACCACTAGCATTAGGATAACCATGATCTTGTACTTGTCAATATTTGAAAGGTCTATGGGTTGTGTGTTCGACTAACATGATGAAATAGGGAAGAAAGAGCAAGCGATTTATTAACCCAGAAAGAAGTTTACAGACATGAGGTTAATTACTTCATGGTGAATAAGATGTGTTATGTCTTGGCATGGGCTGTATGAAGGCTTTGACAATGTATGCTTTATCACACAACCATGTTGATCACAAAGTTAGATCCAATTAAGTACCCGTGTGAAGCTCTAGCTCCTTTAGGAGAGACTGTAAGGTGGTAAGTATTGCTTTCAGAATTTCACATAGTGCATGTAAATCAGAAAGCCATAGAGGGCAATGCCATAGTCGACTTCCCAGCAAATTGGGCTATGGAAGATTATGACCCATTGGATTTTCTAAAAAGGAAAATCTGGGCTCATGCATATCAATAAAGGCATAAAATTTTTAATCAAAATTAAACTTATATAGTGGAATTAAACAAAGAAACACTCGGATTTTCTCAAGATCTTAGGAAAAGATATATATGTGATCAGATAGCAATTTTAAAACATAAATCTACTAGAAATCATACCTCTTCATAACTCTAAGTGTGTCGATCCCTTCACGAACACACCATGCGTTGATTATTATGATCCCTTTGAAAGGCCAAAAGTAGTATAACTGTCATGTCTCTAATAGTGAAATGCACAGATACCTATTAGAGCCTTCATGAGGTTTGGTGTTCTCCAATTCTAGCTAGAAGGTATCTTAAGCTTAAACTAAAAAATATATTGCCAATAGGTATAAATCCAAAGTGATCTGAGAATAATTCCCTTACCTATTACACTAAAAAAAAAAGAAAAAAACTCCACAATAAAGTAGTTGTTCATTGCAAATACAAGCAAATAAATCCAAAAATCATAATTTTTGACTCCAGCTAATTTCTTTAGGATAGAAAACTGATTTTCCATCTTCTGTTCTGATCAAAAATGCTTTTTGATCACCAAGAATGCAAATCTACACAATTAAGCTTAGGAAAGAAGGAACTTTTATATTTGGCCAGTATCACAACTTTTGTGAAAAACTAATCTCTTAATGTTAGAAAATTATTTTTCTATTTTTGTTGTGTCAAGAACAATTCAATAATGCTTAGAAAAACCATAAAAATACGAAGAGAGCTTAGGAAAGCATAGGTGTTGTGCCGAACCCCTTAAAGAAGTCTAGGGTTGGCACTTAGGGCTTTCCTAATGCTTCTTATCAACCAAAGAAGCATTAATAATGTATTTAAATACTCTTGGGCTAGGTTAGGCTTGACTATTGGGTCAACTAAGCCTAATACTAATATACCAAACAAGTGGCCTCACTTTAGAATGCTTCTTAAAGCCCAATTAAAACTATTTTAATTAGCTTATCCAAGATTGGGCCTAAATAGTAACTTGTTAATATTTTAGCCCAATAGCACACCAAGGATGTGTATTCTATGCGCCAAGCTCACTAGGAAGCCCAACTTGGAGTATTTCTCAACTAAACTCCATTATGTTGATAATTAGCGCTTTTAGCCTAATCCTTAAATTTACATTTTAGATAATTTAATTTTTAATTAAATTTTCTAACCCAATTAAAATAATTTTGCTTCATGTAAACAATATTAAATAATTAATTACAATTATCTAATAGTTATTTAATTTTCCAAACATAATGATTTAGCTTTATATAATAAAATCCCTAAACCATGTTTACAATAGACATTATCTTGATAAGAACTCTTATACTTATTTCCTTATTAAGATATCTCTAATCAGATTTCATAAATCTAATTTGTCTTAAATTATTTTTAATTAAACTAATTCAATTAAATCCTCCTTATTATACCTTTTATCTAATTAAGTTGTAATTAATTAAATCACAGTTTTAATCCAACAGGTCATCTTGTTGTACATGACCCATTAGGCTTCCATCATAATGGCAATAAAAATTACACAAATAAGTGTATTTATATTCATAGACCAAGATTGGCCTCTAGCATGGCATCATGGCCACTCGATATGCAGGAAAAATCAATATAACCTCTTCAAGAAACTTTTTACTAACCAACCTTTCACCAAAAGACCAGAATGACCATGAGCATTATGTAGTTTTTACTCTTGTATCAATCTATATTAGTTCCTGCAGATTTCAGTTAACTTCATAAGCTTAGGGAAACAATTTCTCCTAATTTCTCTTAAATTCATCACGTGTTGGCCAACGACTTTATCAAGTTAACCAAAGCCAAGAACATATGAGATATGTCTTCATTGTCACTCGGAGTGTTGGATCCTCTTTTGATCACTTATTTATCCACCTTATGATTCATGTTATCCCCAACACACTTTACCTTAAGTATCCATCAATTGTGGACCTATTTTAGGTAAATTAAAGCATGACATTCCCTATACAAGATAACTCGGTATCACAAGTTTGAGGACTAGTATACATGATTGGCACATGAGAACATATTCCGTAGACACTTGAGTGACTTATACGAAATAAAGTTCTCATACGGGCCATGTTCAATGAACTTGTCTCCATAAAATAAGCACCCATATACTATCCCTAATTATCTTTAAACTTAAGTCTATGAGATCAAAGAGTTAATGCATCGAATGCATAAAGCTTAGCATATGCTAGTCTTTTTGCATTTTCAATGCCTTGTCTTGACAATAAGACAATTATAAATGTTTTTAGAAATATGGCTTTGATGCATAAGGATCTCATTATTGTAAATTATTACTAACTTTGCAAGGCCATTGGTTTCATGAGCTTTATCCAATTATTGTTTAGATGATTGTCAATCACACCACTAACATTATGGAAAACCTTGAATTATTAACATAAGTGATTGGTATGCATTATTAACTATTATATCTCTCATCCAATCTAATTGGCTCTAGGGCATATACCAACATCTTTCACTTGCACTAAGCCAATCATTAACTCATCAAATGTCAAACTCCTTCAGTTAGCAATTGTGTCTCAACTTGGACAAAGCTTTAGTACTTTTGTGAGAAAATATTTCAGTTACATTCATGATAATCTCAATATCAAAGTCATTAACTATTCAGATCACAATGAGACCCAGATTCTAATTATATGGCTTAATTCTTTAATAGCTATTAGGAATCTTTTATTAGCTTATAAGCTAGTGATCCAAATGTAACTCCTTTTGTGAGCCTAAATAAAAAAGTTTCTTTATGGTCTATAATGTATAAACATATAATCCTCTCTACTTTGGAACATTTCTATATAATTGCATTTCTTAAAATCATGTCTATTTATCACTAAGTCAAATTATGATCTTTAGCTTTCAAAGAATCATAAATGCCTACTAGTAAATCCAACATGTGTAGTTTTAAAGGGCATTGGATTCAAAAACTATTTTTGAATCCTAGAAGTTACAAGTCGTTTGGTATTCTCAATACTATTGCAAGTGCATGTTTGATAATAATGTGACCATAACATAGAACAAATTCTATGACTAATGATTTATTCAATTAGGATTAAATCTAAGCTGGGCATTAAACACTAGTAATCATCCTCAATTAGTATGTAAATGCCAAAAAAATAAAAATTATGTTTCTCAAATGCTAATCAAGAAGGCAAGCTTTGATCAATATCAACAAGGTTGCCTTTATCTATGGTCCATCTTCACTACTTATTCTATTTGGGCCTTACAATATGTCATATAAATTAAGCATCAACTTCTAGGTATCACACTCCAAGAGAAGTGAATTAATCTTATTGTATATCTAATATTGAAAATTATGTAAGTTTCCTAATTTAATTATATCAAAATATTCCTTGCAATCTTTATTCTATTAATCTAGCTCATCACAAAGTTGGCATATTCCTTTATCATTTCCATTATTTTTCTTCAAAAGAAAATATATGGACAATGCATGGATAATTATCCATCTAAAGTGCTTAAGCCTTTAAATACTTCCTATTATATGAGGCATGAGTAGGCTACTTTCTGACATCTTGCTTATGAACAATTCCTTAAGAATGTTGAACCTCTAATTATGATTATCCTTATAGAAAAATACTTTAAGGTTTTGCTTTTTTTGGAGTTCAAGCATCTTACTACAATCATCATAATTTGTCTTGATCAAGGTCATCAATCTGAACTTGATAAACTACCCCTGATCTTATGGGCTATTCTTGCCTTTGCCTTTCAATTGAGACTAGTCAATGGAGTCTGGCCCATTAAGCTTATTAGCATCATGTATGCTAATTAGCGATAAACTATTAGTCTTGTTATGTTTATATCCATTATAAACTAAAACAATTTTGTAGTTAATAATTTACAATTTCAATCACTAAGTAATGTTTTACAACTTTAATGATTATCCTCATTATTTTATCAACATTATAGCCTTCAACTATAATACAAGAAGTTCAACATTTAAATCTTCTTAATGGTATAGGCACCTCTTTCATCCTTTTATAACCTTGGGTTTGCCTAGCAAATTAGAAAAGAACTAATTATGAGGGTATCATAACTTACTAATTGCATCTTTATGCAACTCCTAGATCAGTTAGGTAGTAACTTTTTACCTAAGTACATAATATGTATTTACCTAAGCATTACCTCTAATGCTGTACGGTTAAGTTTGTATGCATCTGGACAATACGACATTAGCTAAGTAAGACCTTTTAGTTATAACTCAAGCAGCTCAGATGGAAGGGACCTTGGGTTTGCCCAACAAATCCCCATGGTTGAAACTTAGGTATCTTGTTATAATATAATGGAAGGTGTCATATCATGCTTAGGCATGGACTCAATATTTTACAAGGGATTTTTAATCATTTACATCTTAAATTTACATAAATTCTAATCTTAACCTAAACCTAAATCTATAAGTCTTATGTAACTATTACGTATCATTGTAAGAAACCTCGAGTTACATTCGAGAAGAGTTAGGTGAAAAGAGAATTTATAACCCAGAATTAAAAGAGAAGGCAGTGTTCGCAGACCCTATTTATAAAATAATTGCTTAAAGAAAATTTTCAACCATCCATAACCTAGTCATACTAAGGTCTAGTCTATAATCATCCTCATGCTAACATAATCATATTATAAGCATTAATTAATATAAGCATAGCTATATCACTTGGTGATCTTTGTGTCATTTACATAAACCTCTTCAAACAGTTTAAGATAATTTATCAAATTATTTAGCAATTTTGGTTCTTTAATTAAAACATTTTTAATTAAACTGCTAACTTTTAGGAAACTTGTCTAAATTGCTTATTACCTAACTATTAGGTTGTTTGTCTTAATTAGGATATTATCTAACTTTTAGATAATTTTATCTTAATTTAGACAAACCATCCATTTTAGGAAACTTGTTTTCCAAAAACTATTTTAGGAAACTTGTTTTCCAAAAACAACATTTTAAGACATTAAATTGGACAGTACATAACTTTTAGGTTATTTGTCTTAATTAAGACATTATCCAACTTTTAGATAATTTTGTTTTAATTTGGATAAACCATCCATTTTAGAAAACTTGTTTTTCGAAAATAATATTTTAAAACATTAAATTGGACATTACCTAACTTTTAGGTTGTTTGTCTTAATTAAGACATTATCTAACTTTTAGATAACTTTGTCTTAATTTAGACAAACTATTTAACAAGTATTATTTCCTAAACCATTTAAGAAAGTATTTCCAATTTTTTTGAAGTCTCGGAAATTGATCCATATTTAATTTAATTAAGAAAATAATTTTCTTATATGATTAACATTTATTCTAATCACATTCGAACAGATACTAATTGTATTATTATTAATCATTTAAATTAATTATATTTTTTAATTAAACAATTTAATTGAATTTTAATTCCATGTTTATTTATATTATCCAATTCATATTTTAAACAATTTAGAAAAATTAATACAATTGGATAATTAGGTGTTTGATGATAACTAAGAGTTTTAATGGAACACAACCTCTCAAGGAGTCTTAGTCTAACTAGGATCTGCTATATCCATATCTATCTTAGCCATCCTAATCCAATTAAAACACTATTATCTTCCTCCATCTAAAACTCTAAAAATATAGAAAACTTGTTCCAACTATTTGCTGCCACGAATGCCGCATCAAGGTCCTAAGAAGAGAGACAACAATGTCACACGCCTTAGGCACGCTTAGTGCACCTGCTATGGCTAACATTCAACCCTAATTTTAACTTGATTTTTCCAGCAAATATTATGAACATTTCATGACACTTTCAAGGTGGAAAATCATGGTATAAAATCGCAACAATAGCTACTAAAAATTGCAGCACCATCAAAACACCAAAATAGAGCCATCCTAACAATAGTCAACACCAAAACGTTGATAGATGACTCAAATATAAATTTAATTAGAGAAAAACATATTTTAAACTAATTAATAATGATAATAAACATGGATTAACATGCTGGAAAATTGAAAATTTAAAAGAAATAATTTTTTTAATTTTTAATTCAAGAAACATATCAAAACAACATTGAAACAACCTAGAAAGCTCAAGACATGTTGCGACTTTAATCTAAATTAATTAAATTTTTTTAATTAATTATTTAAATACATTTAAGCATGACTAAAGCTAAAATTACTTGTTGTCTAGATATAAAAAATTAAAGAAAAATTAATTTTTCAAGAATTTTAGTAAAACCAAAAAATCACCAAACCAACACACAAATCAATTAGATTGATTATCACAAAAAACTAGCATGCTAGACCACATGTAATCTACAAACCTTAGGCTTTGATACCACTAAAAGGGAAAATTTGGGCTCATGCATATCGATATAGGCATAAAAATTTAATCAAAATTGAACTTATGTAGCAAAATTAAGCAAAAACAACCTAGATTTCCTTAGGATCTTAGGAAGATGTGTACATGTGATTGGATAACAATTCTAAAATACAAATCTAATAGAAATCATGCCTTCTCAAAGACTCGTAATTCTAAATATGCTGATCCCTCCATGAACACACCATGGGTTGATTAGTATAATCTTTTTTCAAGGCCAAAAGCTGTATAATTGTCCTATCTCTAATGGTAATACACACAGATGCCTATTAGAGCCTTTATGAGGTCTGATGGTTCTCCAAAGCTAGCCAGAAGGCTTCTTAAGCTCAAGCAAAAGGTATCTTGCCAATAAGTGCAAATCTAGGGTGATCCAAGAATAATTCTTTTACTTATTGAACAAAAAATAAAAGAAAACAACTTTATAGAGAAGTAGTTATTTTTTGCAGATGCCAGCAACCAAATCCAAAAATCATAATTTTGTATTTTGTTTTATTTCTTTAGGATAGAGAACTGATTTTCCATCTTTTGTTGTGATAAAAAACACTTTCTGATCACTAGATTGTTAACTGCACAATCAGGCTAAGGGAAACAAGTATTTCAAGATTTGGCAATATCATAGCTTTTGTGAAAAACTAATCTTTCAATGCTAGAAAACTATTTTTATGTCTTCATTGTGTCAAGAACAATTAAGAACACTTAGAAAAACCATGAAAATGCAAAGAGAGCTTAGAGAGGCATAGTTATTGCACCAAACCCCTTAGAAAAGTCCAAGGTTGGCGCCTAGGCTTTTCTTAATAGTTCTTATCAACCAAAAAGCATTAATAATGTATTTAAATACACATTGGGCCAGGTCAGGTTTGACTATTTGGTTAATTGGGCCCAATACTAACATACTCAAAAAGTGACCCCATTTTAGAATATTTCTTAGAGCCCAATTAAAACTATTTTAATTAACTCATCAAGTTTAGGCCCAAATAGTAACTTATTAATATTTTAGCCCAATAGCACACCATGGATGTATATTCCATGCACCAAGCTTATTACCAATCCTAACTTGGAGTAGTTCACAACTAAACTCCATTAACTTGATAATTAGGGCTTTTAGCCTAACCCCTTAATTTATACATTAAATGATTTAATTCAAAATTAAATGTTCTAACCTAGACCTGGTAATTCGAGTATTCATGTTATATTCATATATTTTATTGTGTCATAATCGTGTTTAAGGTTTTATATTTTTATCAATTTTGATACATTTATATTCAGATTATATAGATTTTGAGAATGTAATCGTGTTGTATCATGTCATTTTTCTTTGACCTTATACATGTCATAGTCATGTAATTGTGTCAAATATTGCTAGGTCTATTCCAACCCATGTAAAACAAATTTCACTTCATGTAAATAATTACTTAAATAATTATCAAATAAATTATTTAATTTTTTAAATACAATTATTTGGTTTTATTTAATAAAGTCCCTGAACCATGTCTACAATAGACATTATCTTGATAAGACATTTTTAACTTTTTCCATATTAAGATATCTCTAATTAGAATTCATAAATCTAATTTATATCTTAAATTATTCTGAATTAAATTAATTTAATTAAGTCATCTTTATTATACCTTTTATTTAATTAAGTCGTACTTAATTAAATCAGCTTTTAATCCAATAGATCATCTTATTGTGCATGACCTTTTAGGCTTTTATCATAACGATAATAAATAAAATTATATAATTAAGTGTATTTATATTTATAGACCATCATTGGCCCCTAGCAAGGCATTCTAGACGCTTGATATGTAGGAAAAGTCAATATAACCTCTTCAAGAAACCTTTTAGTAACCAGTCTCTTGGTTTACTTTAGTTCTTTTACCAAATATCCTAAAAAGACCATAAGCAGGATGTCATGTCCACTCATTTATCAATCCATAGCTTTCAGTTAACCTCGTGAATTTAGAGAAACTTTCACCTAAATTCATCATGCATTGCCTAATAACTATATCAAGTCAACCAAAGCTAAGAACATATGAGATATGTCTCCAATGTCACTCGGAATGGTGAATCCTCTCTGGATTATTTATTCATCTACAATATGATTTGTGTCATACCCAATGTACCCTACCTTAAGTATCCATCCATTGTGGACCTATTTTAAATAACTTAAAGCATGACACTTCCCACACAAGATGATCTGGTATCATAAGTCTGAGGACTAATATACATGACTAGCACATGAGAACATATTCTACAGACACTTGAATAACTTATATCAAATGAAGTTCTTATATGAGCCATGTTCAGTGAACTTGTTTCCCTAAAATAAGCACACATATGCTACCCCTAAGTATCTCTATACTTTAACTTCTATGAGATCAAAAAGTTGCATGTATCGAATGCATAGAGGCTTAGTATATGCTAGTCTCTGTGTATTGTCAGCACATTGTCTTGACAATATGGTGACTAGAAACGATTTTAGAAACATGGCTTTGACGCATAAGAATCGTATCATCGTAACTCATTACTAACTTTACAAGGCCATTGTGTTTCATGGGCTTCAACCTTGAATCACTAACATAAGTGATCGGTTTGCAATATTAACTAATTCAATTAGCTTTAGAGCATATACGAACATTTTGATTTTTTAATAAAGATTTGATGTGCATATCTCATGAAGAAATGGTGTCACCAAGGGATGAAACGGAAAAGATGTATTTTGATGGCACCGCTAATATCATGGGTATGAAATATGAGTGATATTGATTTCATCAGGTGGAGATCAGTATCCACTTACTATTAGACTAAATTTTGATTACACTAATAACATAGCAGATTATGACGCATGTGTTATTGGGTTATAAGTGGCTATAGAAGAAAGGTGAAATTCTTGAATGTGTATAGTGATTCAGTTCTAGTGATATATCACCTTCGAGGTTAATGGAAACCTCATAACAAGAAGTTGATGCAGTATAAGAAGTTAATTTTTAAACTAGTAAAAGGGTTTGAGAAGGTTAATTTTTAGTATTTACTTAGGGAAAATAATCAGATCACCGATGCATTAGCTACTTTCTCTATGATGATAAAGGTGACTAATGGGGTTGAGGTGATGCTAATTAATATGAGTATTCATGAGATCCCTGCTCATTACCACAATGTGGAGGCTAAAAGAGATGGCCAATCATGGTATTATGATATTCTCTGATATGTTAAAGATCAGCAGTATCTAGATCATGTTACTGAAAATGACCGAAGAACTATTTGGAGAATAGCCTTAAATTACATCTTTGCTAGTGAAATCCTGTACAAAAAAAGTTAGAATCAAGTGCTTTTAAGGTTTGTAGATGCTAATGAAGCAAAAAAGACAATGGAAGAAGTCCATAAGGGGATATGTAGGACACACTCTAATGGACATATGATAGCCAAGCAGATCATGAGACTAGGATATTATAAGTTGACCACAGAAGGTTATTGCATAAAATATGCACATAAATTTTACAAATGTCAGATATAGATAGACAAGATTTATATGCTTCCATCATAGCTACTCATGATGACATCTCCACGGCTATTTTTAATGTAGGACATGGATATGATAGGCCGAATGATGCTTAAAGCTTCGAATGGGCACCAATTCATTTTTGTGGCAATAAATTACTTCATCGAATAGGTGGAAGCTGCTTCTTATGTCAATGTGACTAAGTTGGTGGTATGCAAATTTTGTCAGAAAAGAAATGATATGCCGATATGGAATATCATAAAGAATTATTACTGGTAATGCTTAGAATTTAAAAAACAAAAATATGTGCAAAGTGTGTGAGTAATTCAAAATCAAGCATCATAATTCAATAATATACCGCCCAAAAATGAAGGGGCAATAGAAATAGCCAACAAAAACTTAAAGAAGATTGTGTTAAAGATGGCAAAAACATACGAAGATTGGCATGAGAAATTGTCATTTGCTTTGCATACCTATTAAACTTCAGTTCTTCCTCTACGGGTGCTACCTCATTTTTCTTAGTCTATGGGATGGAAGCAATACTACCAATAGAGGTGGAAATTCCTTTATTATGGATTTTGATGGAAGCCAAATTGGAAGAGGCTGAATAGGTTAGATCTCAGCATGAATAGCTTAACTATAAAAAAAAGGTTGAGAGCTATTTACCATGGATAGATGTATCAGAAAAGAATAATGAGAGCACATGATTAGAAAGTTAGCCCTTGACAGTTTCATGAGGGTGAGCTTACTTTCAGGAAGATTCTTCTAATATAGAAAGATGTTTGGGGCGAGTAGATGCTAAATTAGGAGGGGTTATATAGTGAAAAGAGTATTGATATTAACAAAGAATTATGAAAATGAGCTACCTAGTCTAATGAATTTAGATAAGGTGAGGAAGTATTGTGTTTGAAAAAATGGAGTGAAGACAAATGCCAAACATTGTAGGATTGATGCAAAAGGCAAATGCCAAGGTTATTTTGTTGCAAGATTCCATGTTATATGCCAAAGTGTTTTCATATGGCCATGAGGAATCGTTTACTCTTATTTTAGATGATATCTATAGCCATAGAAAGATTTGACATAGTTTGAAAGAGTTGTCAGAGGAAATGCTACAGCTAAATGAGTTGATTTATCAAATGGTATCCTAAAAATTTAAACTAGATTTATTCTCTAAAGATGTGGGATCCTATTACTTAAAAAGCCTACCTATTGAAATCTTTTTTTCTTAGGCATTCACTAAACTATTTTATGAATTATTAACATTTTTTACATGAGTAATTGTTAAGAGTTTTCAATTGGTGAAATAAATTCATAAAGAACTCTTTTTTTGGCTTATCCTTTTGTTTGTCATTACTTATCGATTTGTTTAGTGATTACTAATAAATTGATAAGGAATATATGTAGGATGCCTTAATATTTTGATACGAAAGACCAATATTCTATTGAGAAATCAGTGTCAGTTTCACATCTTAAGTGATCTAAGGCTTGAGATTACCTAAATTAAGAGATCAAATATTTTGAAAAAGAAAATAAGTATGAGAATGGAGACACAAAATGGCAATGAAAGTTTAAATGTTTATAGAGGATGACAAATCTGAAGGATGTTACCAGTGAAAGAAATAAGTATTAAATGTTTTTGGAAGAAAAAAAATATGAGAATGGAAAAAAAATATGGTAATGAAAGCCATGAAGAATTTGAAAGAGATGAATGAATACAGAATTGTCATGAAAAGTGTTTCACTAAAAGCATAATGGATCATGAATGACATTGAGATGAATCTTGTATTATAACTACATATTAACATAAAAGTATAAGTTATGCATATGCATTCATGTTACATTACAAAGAACTAATCAGAACAAAGATGTCCCAATGGCATCGGTTAAAATAAAGATCATTCCTTAGCTGATGATACCATAGGTCATATCATTCCTTCCCCAGTGAGTTAAAGCCAATATAGTTGGTAGGCTAGAAAAAAAAAGAAAAGTCCAATCTAGTTGCTTAGGAAAAAAACCAGCAAAATTGGCACCTTGTAGAAAGGTTATGCCTTATAAAGAAGAACTTTTTCTTTTGTCTGCTTTACTTAGTTATGTGGAATACTAGTGTAGTTAAGTTTGAGTCAACTTTGTCTGATTAAATAGAAGGTTGAGCATGAATTTTTTCTTTTGTCAACTTTACTTGGTTAGGCAGAAGACTAGTGAAGTACATTGTCCTCTTTATTTGACCATGTAGAAGGTCGATGAAATAGGTATTGAGTTAGTTCCATTTAATTAGGCAAAAGATCGGATGAAGATCAACTTCGCTTGATTATGTAGAAAATTGGTGGAGTCTATAGTCCTTTTGTACACTTCATTTAACTAGGTAAAAGGTTAGTGAAGTAAATTTTATTTCTGTCTTCTTCACTTAATTAGACAAAAGATCAGTGAAGTAATTTTTTTAGTAAGTCCTTTTTATTTGGTAATATGTGTAAGTCCATCGAGGTAGGCATTGTGTGTAAGTCTACTCTATTTGGTTATCTAGAAGACCAATAGAGTTGGCATTTCAAGTCTTCTTTACTTGGTTAGGCAAAAGACTTGTGAGATAGGCGATATGTCAAGTATTCTTCATTTGGTTAGGCAAAAGACTAATGAAGTAGGCAATGTGTCAAGTCCTCTTTATTTGGTTAGGTAGAAGACCAATGAAGTAGGCAGTGTGTCAATCCGCTTTATGTGTTTAAGGAGAAGACCACTAAAGTTAGCATTTTTTATTTTCTTGTTAAAGTTCAATCTGTTTATTTAAGCAGAAGAATAGTAAAATTGGCAACTTATTTGTTAGGTAAAGGCTGATAAAGATTAAAAGTTTCTTTATATTTAGATTAGGTATAAGTGGTTAAGACATTATGTATGTAAAAAAAAATTTCTATATGGAAGCTTGTTAGGTCTCAAACAAAATTGTGTCTATTTAGTTATTACCTTGTTCCCAAGTTCTTAGCAACAGCAAAAGAAGGGCAATTATAGACACCTTATTTTGCCTTGGTCCTTAATTGACTTTATTATAGGCCTTAAAAGTTAAGTGGAATTTTCTAGTTCTGGGTCTACTCCGATGAGTTATAGATGATAGAAAAGTCCAATTAAAATTTTAATTTCTTCTTATGAGCTTAGTTTAACATAATGAGGCATCTAAGCTTACTTGTCCGATTTAGGGGGTTAATACTGGATTTAAAAAACCAAGACCCAAGTCTTAAAAATTTAAGGATGTCAAAAGTTGACTGGGATATATCTCTTAAAGTGATTAGAGTGTTTATTGAGGACATTTAAGTGAAAAGAGACTTGTTTTAGAAGTTTCAATAAAAAAATTAACATAGTGACAAAAGTCAACTTTAGGCAAAGTTGACAATAGAAAATCAACTTTTTAGCCTAGAGTTAGATTTTGAAATTGAAAGAGTTCTACAACTCGGATTTTTGAATTGATTATACCAAAATGAAATTGAACATGAACTTTAGGTGAAGAATGTGTAATCAAGATGGAGTCATGAAAAGACCTTAGTAATTTAGAATGTCGAGAATTCTTGAGGGCTTAATCCAAGAGCTCTAAGATAGGAAATTTTAGTTTTTTTTTTTGGAGAAAGTCATTAGGACATAATATTACTATAGATAGAACATTCACCTATGCTTTTACATAAATAAAACTTTGAGCGGCCACTTTGGACTCACATTTTTCCCTTTTTTGATGTTAATTAGAAGAATGTGATGAAAAGATAGAGCATTTTAGTTATAGTGTTAATTAGGGGAGTTTCTAGATGAAAGATAAGTGGAGTGAAAAGTTTTAAAAGGGTTTTAGTGGTGGTTTAAAGGAGCTATAGGAATAAAAAAGCATTTTTATTTATTAGTGGCTACAGCATGTTAACAAAATGTATAAAAGTAAATGTTTTCTATTGAGAATGTGTCTGTGTATATTGTGTGTATAATTTTATATGTGTAGGGTCTCTGTGTAGAGTGTTTTAGCTGAGCCAAAGTTGGCATATATAGCCATTTGAATATAAAGACAAAAAATGTGAAAAGTACCATGGGGTTTTAGTGCATGTACATTATATAGGGACAAGGAACTATGCTCAACTGCCATGCAAATTGATTGGCTTGCTCAGCAAAATACGGATCCAGGCCACTTTAAGCAGGTAAGCATTACCCTATAGTAACTTCCATAATGTCATAAAAATATCCATTGTCATGGCTATTTGGGGCTTAAAAATTTATTAAAATCTAATCACAATTCCAAAGCTAAGGCTTGGTATGAATTTTGGTGATTTTTATGGCAATAAACATATTTAGGTCAAATTTTTAAATCAATGTTGCAAAGGTTAAAAAATTTCTCAAACTGGGCAAAAATGCCTTGATGTATTGATACAAAGCATTTTGCATCGATACACAAAGGAAATTTTGCCTTCCAGTATCGATATAATAAAGCCTGTATCAATACCAAGAACAAAAAATATTTTTATTCTTGAAACTTGAAGACCTGCATCGATACTACAAAGGCCTATACTGATAATCTTGCTTGTGTATCAATACATGTGGCAAAAAATCATGATTTAGCTATGCCAAGGCCTGTATCGATGCAAACATGCTCAGTATCGATATCCATCTAAGATATCAATACCAAACCCTTTGGTATTGATATTACATGTGAAAATTTAAATTTTTAGTGATGTGAAAGCTTTGTATCAATACCTATACACTAATATGATTTGCATGTACGTTAAGTATCGATATCCATCTAAGATATCAATACCAAACCCTTTGGTATTGATATTACATGTGAAAATTTAAATTTTTAGT
>JBBYHK010000007.1:6761079-6773699 GCA_038382065.1 Adansonia grandidieri | reverse complement strand
ATCCATATACTGTCTTTTGAAGAAAAATAAATGAGGTGATAAAGGAATATGCCAACATAGTGACTAGCTAGATTAATAGAGTAAGAAACCTATAAAAGTTTCAATATTAGATATATGCTAAGATTAGTTTACTTATTTTGGTATATAATACCCAAAAATTGGTTTTTAAATATGTATGACATATTGTAAGGCCCAAATGAAATGAGTAGTGAAGATGGACTATAGGTAATGGCAACCTTGTTGATGTTGATCAAATTTTGCCTTTTTGGTTAATGTTTCTAGAACATAATCATGATTTATTCATAAACATAAAATGTTTAGTTTGGCATTTACATGCCAATTAAGGATGATTGCTAGCATTCAATGCCAAGCCTTGATGTAGTTCTCATTAAATAAATCATTAATCATAGAATTTGTTTTATGTTATGGTTATATTATTCTTACACATAGAACTTGTAATAGTATTAAGAATATTAAATGGCCTATAACTTATATGATTCAAAAAATAATTTTCAAAAACAATTCCTTTAAAATCTGCGCATGTAGGGTTTAATGGGAGGCATTTATGATTTTTTAGACGTTAAAGTTCATAATTTGACTTAGTGGGAGGCATTTATGATCATCTTATTCTGTGTAACCTATCAGGCCTCCATCATAAATGGCAATAAGTATAATTACCTAATTATGTGTATTTATACTTATAGACCAAGATTGGCCTCTCGCAAAGCATCATGGCCACTCAGTATGCAGCAAAAGTCAATATGACCTCTTTAAGAAACTTTTCAATAATCAGCCTCTTAGCCTACTTAGGTTCTTTCACCAGATATCTCAAAAAAACTATAAGCATGGTGCAATGTCTACTCATGTATCAGTCCATAATAGTTCATGTAGCTTTCGGTTAACCTTATTTATTTGAAAAAACAATTTCTCCTAAATTCATCATGTGTTGGCAAATGACTTTATCAAATTAATAGAAGCTAAGAACAAATGAGATATGTCTCCAATATTACTCGAAATGGTGTATCCTATTTCGATCACTTATCCACCTTCGCATGGTTTATGCATACCCAAAACTACTTTACCATAAGCATCCATCTATTGTGGACTCATTCATGATGGAATCAAAGCATGACACTTTCTATACAAAATGGCCAGGTATCACAAGTTTGAGGACTAATACACACGATTAGCACATGAAAACATATTCCATAGACATTTGAGTGACTTATACCAAATGGAGTTCTCATACAAACAGTGTTCAATGAACTTGTTTCCATAAAATAAGCACTCATATGCTATCCCCAAATATCTCTATACTTCAACTTCTATACGATTAAAAAGTTGCATGCATCAAATGCATGGAGGCTTAACATATGCTAGTTTTTGTGCATTGTCAATACCCTATCTTAACAATATGATGACTAGAAACATTTTTAAAAACATGACTTTGATACATAAAGATTTCATTATCGTAACTCATTATTAACTTTGTAAAACCATTATGCTTCATGGGCTTCATCTATTTAGTGTTTATATGATTGTCAATCATGCCACTAACATGATAACCTTGAATCAATAATAAAAGTGATTGGTTTGTATTATTAACTATTATATGCCTCATCCAATCTAATTGGTTCTAGAGCATACACTAATAGTTTAGGGAACTTGTTTTCACAAAACAACCACCCATATGCTATCCCTAAGTATCTTATATACTTTAACTCTATAAGATCAAAGAGTTGCATGCATCCAATGCATGAAAGCTTAGCATATACTAGTCTTCGTGAATTTTCAATGAGCTATCTTGACAATAGGATGACCAGAAACATTTTTGAAAAACGACTTTAATGCATAATAATCTTATCATTGTAACTCATTGCTATTTTTGCAAAGCCGTTGTGTTTCAAGGGCTTCATCTGATTAATGTTTGCAAGAATGCCAATCACACCATTAACATAAGGGAAAACCTATGTTACTTCAACTTAGTAAAGTATATTTTGTTATTTAAACATGTATCTCATGTCCTAATCTGATTGGTTCAAAGGCATACACCAACTTTTTGGATATCCTTATGGGTGTTTGGATGTCCATTTTTGTAAGAAAGAAATACATTCCCAACAAGGGTTATGTTTTAGTGTATTTATTCATTTTATCGATTTCTTAAGAATAATGCAATCTATTGAAATGGCTTCAGGTATGTTTTGTTAGGTTGTTGCAAAGTCGTACTAGTATTTTTTTTCTTTTACAAGGGTGCATTGTTCTTGTTTTATAGGGGTTTATGTAAATCATGTATGAAAGAAAATTTTCTAAACTCTACCAAGTTATTAAAAAGGCTAGGAAATTCTCTAATGCAAAATGTTTAAGTAATATTTTATAAAAAAATATAATAAAAGAATTTTCAAATCGAGATTTTGTTCTTGCTTTTGTTCCACATCAACTTTGTTTTTAAGATAGTTGTTTATCATGTCTTTATTCTTGTTTATGTTTCAATAAAATTTAGCATATTCAAATTCATAACAAGTGAATTTAAGTGCATATGTAAAACCAACTCTAGTTTTCAAAATAATAAAATAAGGCAATGTTCTCAAGTTAGAGTAATTCTTGATCCTTAGGCTACTAGAAGATTTCATCAATTATCATTAACAAAGGACATCCTTTTTTAAAAAGAACGACATAGATGAATTTGAAAGGGAAGAAATATATTTATATATTTCATTAGGTTTACAGGAAGTATCAAAATTTTTTTAATTAAAATTTTGAGTCATTCTTAAATAATGTAACCTTTTTTATTATCTTCTTTTATGGAATTATTTTTAAATATTGAAACCAAAATCAACTACTATCAAGACTAAACATGATAAATGATTAATAAGTAAGTTTTTAAACTGGCATTGTGAATTTTAAACTGGCATTGTGAAGTGTTAATCCCTTCTCAAATTGATGGTGACTCTTTTTCACTATCATTTCGACATGGCATGTTTTCTCTTGCTATTGTCTTCAAGTCAAATGAGCGATCATTGCGACATATTTATTTTTATTCCTACCTCTTTTGAACGCTAACTTTCATATTCTTTCCTACCCACATTTAATATCTACAAAATATATAAAAAATAAACTTTGCTAAAAAAAATTAGTTTCATTTTTAAGATTATGCTTAATATTTTTCTAGCTCTTATTTTTATTCAAGGCTAGAAATTCATAAAAGTTTTAATCTTTCTAAACTAATGAAATTAACTGAGAAAAAATTAAAATGCTATAAAATTTCATAAACAAAGAGAAATTGAAGGGATAGGGATGGCCGTACGTGATGATGGAAGTTTCATATTAAATTCAATCTTTAACTTAATCTTAAAGTTTGGATTAATAGTATTATCTATGGTAAAAAATGAAATTCTTAATATTAAAAATTTATACCATTTAAATATTATATTTATGAACAATTAAAATAAAATATTAATTAATTTTATTTCAAATGAAAAAGAAATCTTGTTTTTAAGATTTTAATTATCATTAAATGCTAAATTTATGAATGACAAAAACAAAAGATTTGTCAAAGATTTTTTAAGTTTTAATATTTTTTAAAGATTTTTAATTGTTTATTTTTGAAAAAAAGTTGCCTACACTAATATATAAGCAAGCACCTTAACATAAAATAAAAACAAATAAAAATGAAAATAAAAAATAAATAAAATAAAAATAATATAAATATATATTATTTTATGTAAATAAATAAAATTATTATAAATATATAATATTTTAAATATAAATTATTAAAGTTTTTATTAAAAAAATTAAAAAAAGAATTTAAAGGGCCCGAAAGCCAAGACGCAATCCGAAGCTAAAATTTCTTAGCCATACCACAGGTACCTAGCGTGAACCAACAGCGAAAATTCCTCTCAGGCCTCCACGTACAGAAACTCAAGATTTCCGAAGCTAAGTAATTGGTTCTGACAACCCTTTTCTAGAGCCACCCGACAGGTGTCATTTTCATTGATTTTAAGAGCTACATTCTATTTCTCCTTTGGCCTCCTTTCTTGATTTATTTTCTTCTCTACCCTTGGGTGAATAAAAGTTTGGGTTTCAAAATTTTTTTGTTAATCCTGTGAGAAACAGGAAATCTTTTTTGTTTGTTATCCCTTGTTGTTGTCAGTTTTTCCTGATTTTTCTATGTTAATATTGGGTTTAATTAGATTTTCATATTATTTGGTTGATGTTGGAAGATCTAAAGTAAATAGATATTCTCCAGTTTTCCTGTTGCACTTTGGTGACCATAATCTTTTTCACCAAAAAAGAAGAGTTAGGTTTTCCTAGCTGAAGGTTCTTCATTTTATCCCCTAATCTCAAGCATTTTAATTTGTTTACCTCTATCTTTCTGGCTAGAAGAACGTAATTCCGATTATGTGTAATTTGAATAAATACAATATCATTTGTTGCTGGGAATTGAAAATATTGGGGTTTTTAGTTTTACATGCATTATGATTTTGTGTTTTAACATGTCCTTATGTGTTGTCTATTTCCATTTCTGTTTGCAGTCTCGAAGATGAATTGTGTAGACATTGTGCACTTGTCTAGTGATGATGAGCTTGGAGAGGTAGATGTGAAACCTGTTAAATTGGAGCCTGGTAGCGTTGGGAGCACGAGAAAGTGGCAAATTGACCAGAGAGTTCAACCTGTTAAGCTTCGTAAGTCCAAAACGCAGGCTAGAAAACAAGCCTCTGAAACTTTAAGTACTGGTCAAAGTAGTACTAGCGTTTTGGAGCAATGCCAGTCTCCAGGGGATGATACAGGGGTCTGTTCAACGTCAGCTGTATCTCCGGCGCCAATTTGTCGACAATTCTGGAAAGCTGGGAGCTATGAAGGGGGGCTTGGTTCCAAGGTCACGCTACAAAGTATGCTGCTATCTGTTATTTTTAGCATTGTATTCTTAATGAAATTTGAGTCCCTAATTGCTGATGCATCTTAACTTCTTATTCTACTGTTTTTGTTTTACAACAGATAGCACAAATTATCTACATGTGCACCCCTTGTTTCTTCATTCAAATGCCACCTCGCATAAGTGGGCCTTTGGTGGTATGTCTACCTTATGCAGATCATTTATTATACTTCTTACATTTTCCTTTAGCAATGAATTACTTTTGCATGATTACGCTATATCTTGTTTGTTATTGTTTGCAGCTATTGCTGAATTACTTGACAATGCCATTGATGAGGTGAATTTCAGCTTCATTTGTTGGCTATTTTTTTTTGGTTCTCTTGTGATGGAGCATAATTGTCTTGTTCATGCATGGTGTAGGATTTCTTTTGGAAACTTTATACACAGAACTAGGATTTAAAAATATGATAACTATTGTGTCTAATTTGTATTAATTGGTCTGAAAATTTGTATGGAATTCAAGATTTTAGTGATTTAACAAGGCATTGACGTATGTTTCCGAATGGAAGGTAGACCAGGGTATGGATGTTTATGTGGATTGAACAATAATCAAGAGATTTGAATTTTTTGTTGCAATCAATACTTAGAAGTCTTATTAGCAACTAGTATATGCCTTCATTAAAAGTTGGGAATGCGAATAACTTAATTAGATAAAGGTTGCAATAAACACCTATATTTTAACTAGAGTTAAGCTATTAGTGGTTTACTAGTTGGCATAGGACAAAGAGTCTAGATGGGTTCTACCTCGAAATAGAATAGGTTTGAGAGAAGAAAGAGTCAAACACTACCAATGGATTGGTTCTTTAGGTGTACCAAACCATAAACCATCATTCTTTGGTGTGAGTAGAGCTAGAATTGCATAGGGACTTGTACTTGTTGTCACGAATCCTTTTGCAATCAAGTATTCTACTTGGCACCTTATTCATCTCTTTGTTGTGGAGGCATGTGATATGCTGCTTGATTTGGTATAATGCTCTTGGAATTAGGTCAATAACGTGTTTTACATTTTGCACAGGAGGCAATCCATTGGGTAATTCTTGACTAGCTAACTCTTTAAAGTCATCCAAATGCTTCCTAACATAAGGTGATAATGGGAATTTTGCCAACAAATATAAGAACCACTCCACGCTCCTTGCTTTCTTCTTCAAATTTGCTAGCCTTTAGAAGGCATCTACTCTTGTTATTATGACATCTAGATGTTGGTTGTTCTTTCAAAGGATGTAGTGTGAAAGTCTTTCCATCCTTTTGAAAGGTGTACGTATTGGGAGTAGTAAGGTGCTTCATATTTTGATCATATAGCCAGGCCTTCCCAATAGGATGTGACAAACATCCATTGGCAGAATATCAAAACAAGCTTCATCTTTGTAATCATTACCAATTCCAAATTGCACTAATCACCTTGAAGTAACAGGTGCTTCATTACCTTTTCGAAACCAAGTAACCTTGTAAGGAAAGGGATGATTCTTTGTTGGAAGCTTTAATTTTCGACTGCTTCCTTGGCAATATGTTCTCGCTGCTACCATTATCAATAATGACATCACACACCTTTCCTCCACAAGTGACTATAGTTTGAGATATGCTGTGTCTCTTCCTATTTTCAATCTCCTTAACCTTTGTGTTGACATCACTTGCCTTAAAACCAAATTCTCACCCTTCATAGGCAACAAGTCAAGCCTTTAACATTCTTCATCAAAGTATTCATCATAAGTTCTTTTTCCTCTTCTCAACCTTTGCAAAATGAGCCTGGCGATGGGGGCATGAAAAAGATGCTTGACCTTGTACACCACAAGGAAAACAACTAATAGAAGAGTCGTTGCCATTGCCAAAGTTGCTTGATCTCGCTAGTTCCCCTTTTCATTCCTTCTTAATTCCCTCATGATTGTGGAAGCAAATTTGTTGGTAACAACAGTTTTGCAGTTGCTTTATGTGGTTGGCTAATCACCCTTTCCTTCCTTAATGGTAGCTATAAACTTTAGATTAGTCCTACCATTCAGTTGACGCCCTGATTCCAAACAAGTTGTTGTTTCCTTTGCTTCAAGAGAAAATTGATATACATATTCTACATTAGATACACGAGCTTCAAGGTTGATCTCATCTTGGACAGTAGAATTTAATCCAGATAAATAGTGGGTTGCGTGTTGCTCATTAGTCATTCAATTAAACCCTTAATGAAAGTTTGTGAAATTATATTTTTAGCTCATGGAGTCCTTTATATAAATCTGTAATGTAATCAGCAGGGAGAATTTGCTTTATCAGTTTTGTCTTCATTTGCTCCTTAAGTCTAGAACTTTTCCTTTCTTTGAAGCATGTGTATATCGGAATTAGTAGTGTACCTATACTTGGTACGTATCCAGTATGGATATGCGTTGGGTACGTACTAGGTATGCACCAATGTGGTGAGGTATAGCTTGGGGAGATGGGTACAGCGTAGATACAGTCGGGTACGACTTGGTTTTTATTTAGGATTGAATGACGACATTTTCATGCTTAGCATATTTCCGTCCCTCTTTTTGTTACTGAATCAGTTGACATTTAAGGGTTATCAATGGCAGTGCTTCCCTCTTTTCATTCAATAGACCAACGGTGGGTGGTTGTTCTTCTCTGACAATTCTATTATGCTTCTCGATAGCCCAACCCTTAAAAGTATGTTTTTCCCTCTATTTTGCTTGGGTTTGGTGCAAAACATGTTTTTTCTTTGTAAAAAAATTTTGGGTTTATAAATCTGATAGTGTTTTATTGAAAATCTGGATTTTCTTTGTAACATGTTATTGATGCAGAGGATGATTTATTGTAATTGTGGTGCTTTGAGCTGTGTGCTCTTTTTTCTTTTCTTTTTTTTTTTTTTTTATGTCATGGCTTTGAGTAGTGTAAAATTTTTTTATTCAATAATTTATTATTTCAATTAACTTTTGAATTGTTTTTGGAGATTTTTTTAATTCATATTGAAATATGTGAATATTTTTTTACTTTTGCTTTTATGAATTTTAATTCAAATATCAAGTCTCGTTTATAGTCTTTTTTAGATGTTGTCAATAAATTTTTTTGGAGATTTGTTTCAATAATTTTTTTTTAGTCATCTTTAGATGTTATGTTGAACAATTCAAGTATTATAGTTTCTTATTTTGAGACATCGTCATATTAAACGATTTAAGCTTATTTATCTGTTTGCATTATGTTGAAATTTGTGTTTTATTTTGTGACATTATTGTTTCATTTATATATAATTTTTTTATAATATTAACGTACACGTATGTTAGATTTTAAAAATATTTCGTACGATGTACCTGTACTCGTACCCGTACCTGTATCCGTATTGGGTACCGGTACCTTACTCGTATCCATGCAATGTAGTTTCTTTTCATTGCCTTTCATGTTGTGCCTCTAACCTCTTCCACCATTGGAGTGCAATTCCTTTTAGCTTCAGTTTCACAAGCCACACATTCTTCTTTTCAGTCAATTCTCGATCGAGAAAGTTTTAAGCATGCATCTTCTCGTGAAAATTAGGAACTTCAACAAGAGCACCAAGATTCAACTCCAGAGCCCTTGCCAATCGTTCTTCAATTCTATTGTTTTTGGGTTGATCTTGATTGGCGAGATCATAGAAGGGGTTGAAGTGTTCCTCTTTTTCCTTGAACTCTACATTTAGGGTTTCCTGATCATTTTCTAATATCTTATTTCAAATTTTTGGCCGGTCTTTATGTAGGTTTTGCACAGCTTTCACGAGTTGCCCAATCCATTTTTGGATCTTGGCCAATGCTTGGGTAGGCCTAGGGACTCTTCCTTTATGTGCTATTATGACTAGGATATAATTTTGGGACTAATCGAATTTGGGCTCTGATACCAAATTGATGTAGGACCAAGAGTCTAGATAGGATTCTACCTAGAAACAAAGGAAGGTTCAAGAGAGGAAAGAGCCAAACATTGCCAATGGATTGGTTCATCTTATGTAGCAAACCAAAAATAAAGAAAGTCAATAATAATTCTAGATTTGATTTAAAAAGGGTGCATTTGCAAGGGTTGAGGTTTAGCTTTTATAGTATGAGCTAAGACCTTTGAACTTACATCTCCTATAGTATGTTTGGTACATTCCTCCTCATTCTTTATTATTTTTTATACATTGGTTTGGTTCAAAGGAGCCATTCCAACAAAAACATAGACTAGCAATTTTGAGGGGACTTCAAAGGAATGGCTATTCCACGGAATAGCCATTCCAAGACTATTCCAAAAAATCATGGAATAGCCATTCTGAGATCTTCTCGCAGAATGGCTATTCAATGTAGAATAGCCTTAAAAAATTTCTTGTCAAGTTTACCCATAAACCTAAAATCATGAAAAAAAAATGTGGAGGAAGTTTTTTTCTCGCAACACAACAAGAACCATAATCATAGCAAAACAAAGAGAAAAAAAATGAAAAATGGAGGAGAGAAACTTTCTCTCTTCAGTTAGGTTATTTAGAGAGACTTGAGGTTTTGTTTTTTTTGGGTGAAGGAAAAGAACATGAAGCCGATGAACATATCAAAAATTGGAGGCAATTAGAGTGGCGATAGACAAACCAAAAATGGGGTGGAAGTTTCAGTATAATTTTCTAGATCTAGGATTTTTTGAGATTTTTTTGGAAAAATGAAATGGAAAAGAAGAAAGAGGAGATCGAGAGGAATCATTGTTTGAGAGACGAGAATTTTTTGGATGGAGCAATTGTTGCTGATGGCGGCCGATTGTTGGAAACTAGGAGGCATGGTTGTTTTTGCAAAACAGATGAAGATGAAATTTTGAAGAAAAAGAAAGAGATGCAATAAGTTAGAGAGAGAATGAGGATGTAGAAAAAATGAGAGGAGTGAGAACAATAAGAATATTTCTAAGGAGAAAAAATTAAAAAATTTATTATATTATATTTTAAATATAATTTTGTATTTTAATATGTTATTAAATATTAAATATAAATATTCTATTATAAAAAGTAATTATTATTTTTAAATATAAAATGTTTTATTATAATAGTTATTGTTTATTAATATTTTGAATATAATATGGAAAAATCTTATTTATAAAGTGTATTAACCTAAATATTTTATTAAATAATATTTTTAATATTATTTTAAAATATTTAAAATATTTTGTAATAAATACTTTTTAAATTTAATTTTGTATCGAAATGTCATTTTAAAATTAATAAATAATATTTTAAATAATTTTGTAATAATTACTTTTTATATTTAATTTTTAGAATTAAAATATTATTTTATAATGAGGGTAAATTTGAATTTTTCTATCTATTCCTTATCTATTCTTTAATGTAATTTTAACCAACCAAACAATGTAATACTATTACTTGTCTAGTCTATTCATTCTACCAAACTACATAATATGTATTCGTTTTCTATTCCATTCCCATCGAATAGCCATTCTATTCCTGTTCTATTACATTCTAGCGAATCAAACGTGACGTTAAGGAATCCAAATTACACTTAGTAACTAGAGTGCAATTTACGAGAAAAAACTCGCAAATGTAATTATTGACATTTACCACTAATTATTGCCTTTTCTATTTATCTTGCATTGCTAGGCTAGACAAATTCTTTTAAAATTTTTATTTAAATTATGGTTGAAATGTTTAATGACAGAAATTTTATGCATAGATGTACTTTTTATATTAGTAGGCATTTTATGGGTAAAAAATATGCGCAATTATGTAGGTTACCATAATATTTTCTCAAATTTGCTATCCTGATGAATTCTTATTGTTTTGCACTTCATATCTTATTGCTTTCAAATTGGGTAGATCCAAAATGGGGCCACTTTTGTCATTGTAGATAAAACATCAAACCCAAGGGATGGGAGTCCTGCTTTGTTAATTCAAGGTATTTTTTCTTAATTTCATAAAAATGATAATATAAAATTTACCTATGTTAAGACTTTGGTATAAGTGACAAATATGGGTATGTTCAATTTTTTTAAAGTATTTTCATGTATTTGGAGGATCCTTAGGGGACCCTCGGAGGGTCATATTTCCATATCTATGTCCGAATATGCAATGGATATAAGTAGTTCCAGAATGAAAAGTTGGAGCAACAAAGCTTTTTTCATTTATAATTCAATTATTTTAGTTTCTTTGTAAAAGTTGTCTATAATCAAGTATTTATACCGACTATTTCCCGAAACTTGATAATTTGCCTTTAGATGATGGTGGCGGAATGGACCCTGAAGCAATGCGTCGCTGCATGAGCTTTGGATTTTCAGATAAGGAGTCAAAATCTGCAATTGGACAATGTATTAATCTTGTGTTTTCCTTGGAATATTTGTTGGTTCTTTCTTTTTGTTTACAAAAGAAGTTTTGGCCGTCTAGATGGCAATGGTTTCAAGACTAGTTCTATGAGGCTTGGAGCGGATGTAATTGTTTTCAGCCGACACATGGACAATAGGTTTGGTTCCTATACCACAATCATTATCTACCTCATGCATTACAACTTTATTCTTGCTAGTCTTTTATGTTTTTTATAGGTAGACTATTAAGTTTATTGTTGCATGTTTGTTTATAGGATAAATTTATCATTTTCATTTATCTTCTTAATGAAGAATTATTTTTATTAATGCAACAAACTTTCAGAATATGGGAAACTTTTGCAATATTAAGGTTATAAATGTTTTTTCGTAGAACACAAGGAGTAAACATTATTAATTTAAAGAATTTATTTTCCTATATTGATTCTCCAACCCATTTTGAAAATTAGTGAGATTGATTGCATATAAGAGTCCAGGTGACTTTTCAAGCAACTTGAGTTTAGGCTTTGGGAAGTTGTGGATCAAAGTTTGAAAGTTGTTAGGCTGGGGGTGATGGAGTTGAGGCATTATTATTGATGTCAATTCATCACAACATGCGTAATTGAAAGGTTTGGAGGTTATATTGTGCACTTTCGTGTCCTTGTATGGTTTGGTATAGGAGGTGTGGGCCTTGACAAGGAATTAAGTTTTTGCACCATAAGAGTTTGGAAACATCCCAAAATGAAAAAGATTGAGATATATGGTTGTGTATAAAGTTCAACTCATTGATAACTAATCATCCAAAATTCCAAATGTAAGCTTTGTTTGTGATTCAAAATTGATTAAGTTGTGCATATGCTTGGGTTACACCCAATAAAGAGATTTTTTTTCGTTGTATCTTATGCGTATTTGGAGATCAACTTCTATGTATTTATTTTCGTCTCTATACATACATGTATTGTTGCTTTTAAATGGTTAATTCGCTTTATTCCTTGGTCAGGTCATTGACTCAAAGCATTGGTCTACTCTCTTATTCATTTTTGACAAGAACAGGCCATGACAGAATAGTAGTACCTATGGTGAGCGTCCTATTCCCATTTGAGATTATGTTAGTTTCCAATGCTTATATAAGATCTCTGTGCAAACTGCAGGTGGATTATGAGCTTAATGTGTCAAGTGGCACGTTGGATGTGTTGCATGGTGGAGAACATCTTGCATCTAATCTTTCCATTTTGTTGCAGTGGTCTCCATATTCAACAGAAGCTGAGCTTTTGAAGCAAGTAGGCCTTATACATTTCTTCATCTTTTCTTTTTTTTTTTTTTTTTTAATTTTACTTCTTCTTGCGATTGTCAATTATTATTATTGTTGCTAATTGAATTGTTCATCACATTAACATTTGCAAATTTTGGTTGGTTAATTTGGTTAATT